>JAJOZX010001721.1:475000-515000 GCA_023014485.1 Bathynomus jamesi | reverse complement strand
ATATATATATTATATATATATATATATATATATATATATATATATATATATATATATATATATATATATATATATATATAACGGTAAAGTTTCGCATGGCATCAAAATTTAAAACCGCTTTTGGTGCTCTATTAGTATCAAAAAAGGTTAAAAAATTAATACTTCGCCTTCAATATTTTAGGAACTTTTCTGTTTCCAGCGTAGCGTGGCCCACGCTAAGAGGGGACGAACCCTTCTCTGCGTAACACAATTAACTTCAATCTCGAGAGAGTATATATATATATATATATATAATATATATATATATAACCGATAATGATAGAAGCAAGCCATCCATTTAAAAATAATTTCTGAGAAACCGTTTGATTTAATTGTTGTTGATTTAATGGAATTGCCTATCTTCTAACAACTCCAGCGACTGTAGCTCAATGGGTAACACAGTTTCCCTAGAAGCGAAGTGAAGACACTGAGGTCAGGGGTTCGACTCCCTATGGTAATGGCAATAATAATGCTCGAGTTAGACAATGGGCCACATTAGTTGGCGTGAGCCATGTGCCAGTTTCTGGCCCTCTTTAATGTTTATTATTATCAGTGTATTACCCCGTACAGTTGCCCCCGAAATGGGGGAGTGGAGCGGGTAAATAAAACTCTGTAAACGATGTCAAAAGGATATCGTAACGACAAAGCTAAGTAAGACCTAAATAGGATTGACAAAAGTAAATAGACACTTTTGTTTTTTTCCCCATTTTTTTTAATCTTTTTATAAAAGTCAGTAAATAATAACCAATAAATTGAATCAAT
Source organism: Bathynomus jamesi (assembly GCA_023014485.1). Lineage (NCBI taxonomy): Eukaryota > Metazoa > Arthropoda > Malacostraca > Isopoda > Cirolanidae > Bathynomus > Bathynomus jamesi. The sequence continues at coordinate 514,199 of JAJOZX010001721.1, read as the reverse complement.
ATATTTAAAATCGTGTTTCTTTTCCCGTTTTTTATTTATTGGTTAAAAAAATTTATTATTATTTTAGTGATTTTTATATAAAATTTTTAAATAATTTGTTGACTCTCTGTACGAGTATATGTAGATAATTTGTTATTGCATGTAACAACACCACCATGCATACAGATATTAAAAAGTATCCAATGAGTACTTCAAAGAGTTACGGAGTTACGGAGTTAAAGGCTAACAAATACCCTAAGATCCACTCTAGGCTAGCCCAAGAAGGAAGTAGAAAAGTTAGAAAACTGTAAGAATGAAAGAGAACACTGAAAATTTGTACCACACTTATAGTCGTGTAAAACTTATACTTATAGACAGGTAAAGCTTCCAAACAGGATTAGTAATAATAAAGTATAGAACAGACAAGGCTCTGTCCCTCCCCCTTAAAGATAACCTTTATGGTAGTACAAGTAGGGAAATGTAAAGATGTACGAAGAAGATAAATCTTAAGTATAAGCTTTACTAATTTAAATGTAAGGTAGGCAAAAGAGTTTCGATCTCGTAGGGCATACAAAGGAAGTTAAAACTCGCTTATAAATGAGTTTTATTCCTGTTAATATTAACCATTAATCTTATGTATTAAAATATTTATTTACGATACATTTAGACCATGATATGATAGATCTAAATATACAGATCAAACTCTTTTGACTAAAGACGCGTCTAATCTTAAACAACCCACTTAAATTGCATTTTTCACAGATGGAAAGCATTCACTGATCCGTTCGGGTATTTGAGATACACCAAATACTAGCATTTGCTAAACGGATGCCAGCTATCTGGATTGTGAATAGAAATTTAAAGAATGGATCTGATGAAGTGGATTAAACCGAGTAGATAACCCTTATTCTTTACCTATTGGTGCATACACTCAAAATAAAACTTTCTAAATTTGGAAATTATAACTTCTTTTTGAAGGTGTATTCTTTTTTCCTTCTTTTAGGTGCGAAAACTTCATGTCAGATAATATAATAGCACTTTTTTTTTAACATGATAATAAAAACCCACTCTAATAGACAGAGTTTATTTCCACAACAGTTTCGATGCCTACTGTCATCCTCTTCTGTATCCACCGAAGAGGATGCCAGTGGGCATCGAAACTGTTGTGCAAATAAACTCTGCCTATTAGAGTGGGTTTTTATTATCATATTTTGACCTTCAAGTAGAAAAGTGAAATTTTTTTGCACTTTTTTTTAACGATACATAACTTCTTTAGATAGAAGAAATGGTCCTCTAAACTGCTTTTTGAGTGATTTGAGACGATAGAAGATAATGTTTCTACTCGTATGTATAGAAGGTTACGGGAAGTCTTTGTTTGCTGTGTATCTTCTTGATACGCAAAAGCGCTCGAATACTCGCTTCAAAAAGAGCTTTGCTACGAATGTAAGAAGAGGCATGGCTGCAACCCTTCCAAAGCACACAGCCAAATTTATTCAGACGATGCTTCACTGTATTACCGCACATTGCCTAAGACAAAGGAGCACTCAACAAAATACTGAATATGCTTTATAAATAAATTACTGATCAATGAACATTGTTTTATTACTTAGTTACGTGTTTGTTCTCTACAAAAGTCTCTATCTCTCTCTTTCTCTGCTCTTCTCTCTCTCTCTCTCTCTCTCTCTCTCTCTCTCTCTCTCTCGTAAGAGAGCGTAAGAGCGTAAGGACGCTTCAGAATGATCTTGACAGTTTGGGCGAATGGTCTGCTACTTGGCAGATGCCATTCAACTCTCTTGGGAAGGAACTTGACTGAGACCGATCTAGAGAAAGACTTAGGAGTCTATATCAGCAATGATCTCAAACCGTCGAAGCACTGTGCAGAAGTCGAAAAGAGGGCCTTAAAAATATTAGGTTATATTAAAAGACAGTTCCAGTTTCAGAATAAGGAGACTGTAATGTCCCTTTATAATTCACTAGTCGGACCTCAACTGGAATACTGTGCGCAGTTTTGGTCTCCATCCCTCAGGAAGGATATAGAAAGGTTAGAAAGGGTACAAGCAAAGACGACAAAATTGATCCCTTTAATGAGAATGCAAAACTACCAACGAAGATTGGAGCGCCTAAATGTGTTTACCTTAGAGACGAGGAGGTTGCGGGGTCAGCTTATTCAAGTCTTCAAGATGCTCAATGGAATAGACAGGGTAGATTACAGAAACTTATTCTCATTTAATGCCAATCAGACAAGAAATAATGGGTTTAAACTGGAACTAAAGACATTTAGACCTCTGTTTGCGGCAATTTCTTTTCTTACAAAATAGTTAATATCTGGAACCAACTTCCCTCAGAGGTTGTTTCCAGCCAAAGTACTAGACAAAGTACTGAATACTCTCATGGTTTAAGACTAAAACATAACGTAACTCTGTAGGAGTTCGCTTGCACGGTGTCTTTGTGGGCATACTAATTATAGAGCTTTTTATATATTCTCTACTTTCCTGTAAAATTTCCTTGGCTACTTTTCCAGGGTTAAGGTATTTTCTTCAACCTTTTTCCGTACCTGCCTCTGGCAGGGAGGGAGCGGAGGGTGGGGAGAGAGCCTTATATTTTTCTATCCAGTTTTCTACTACTGCTAGAATAGGTGAAAGAAAAATAAACTTGTTTAATAACAGGAACCTCCCAGAGTGGACCGGAAGGTCTTTGAGGCTTCGTCTTGTTCTTCTAACGCCTTGTAACTCTTTTCTCTTTTCTCTCTTTCTCTCTCTCTCTGTCTCTCTCTCTCTCTCTCTCTCTCTGTCTCTCTCTCTCTCTCTCTCTCTCTCTATATATATATATATAACACATTACTTCTAATACATTCAATTACAGAGAACACTAAAACACTGTTAAGTGCAAATACTTTTCATTATCCAATATAAACCTTGGATGAAAAATATAAAAAAAAGACCTTAATAGCTACTTAATTTATCCCTTCCTGATACCTATTAATTGCGAAACGTGCATTCAGAAATGGTAAACCGACATTATATTCGAATTGGAAAGTCATTTCATTACATTATCCTTCGTAACTACTCTAATAAAATACAAATATTCGCTTCTTTATGCAAATTTTAAACAGAACACTGCTGAGAAGGGTTTAAGCTAATGTAGATTTTATGAATAGAACTGTAATATAAACTGTAATATATATATATATATATATATATATATATATATATATATATATACATATATATATATATATATATATATATATATATATATAATATATATATATATATATATATATATATATATATATTAATATATATATATGGAACGAACTTGTACGCTTTAAAAGCAAGGATCGATAAGTATCACATTTTAGAAAATTTAAAATTCGTTAAAAGCTTTCGGTCGGTTAATGTGTTGGTTAAATTTGCATATTGGTTGGTTGGTTGCTTAATGGGATGGTTAGTATTTTGATGTGTTGGTTGATTATTTTGGCGATAAACATATGAAACGTTAAAGGAAAAAAAAAAAAGAAAAAAGGATCCGAATTCTAACCAACAAAAACTCAAAATCAGGAACGAAACACCAATTTTAAAACTCTTCAAAATAAAGAAAGATGAAATGCGTAAAAAATAAAGCAAAAAGCAAAAGAAAGATAAGAAAATTAAACTCTTTTGTATATATATATATATATATATATATATATATATATATATATATATATATATATATATATATATATATATATATATATATATATATATAAGAAAGAATTCGGGTTTTTACACAGAACACCACTCTGCCCATACACCGATTCAGGCTACAAGCAGTTCGCAGTGTATATATATATTATATATATATATATATATATATATATATATATATATATATATATATAAGGGAAAACACAGAGACTTGTACTATACTTACTATTAAGTTATAACGTATGTTCTATTTAAAATTACAGTTCATCTCCGCGTTAATCTGTAACTGTACAGTAGAAGTTGAGTTTGCAGTCTGCTGATATACAGTTTGTAGAGGCATGCAATTTTTTTATGCAGGAAAGAGGGTCCAAGGGCAAATGCCCACAAAAACGGCTCCCTCACCCTACCGTAGAAGAAAAAGAGAGCCTAAATCAAGATCCAAAGTTTTCTTGATGTCTGGGCACTCTGCGTTTAAAAGATTGGAGGTCATAGACAGGGGGAAAGACAGATTCAGGAAAATGTTTCCAGAATTGACCCGTTGAGTAGGTGAAAAATTGAAAATATCGATTAATCCTTGCATTAGAGAGATTGACAGAAAAGGAATGAGAATGTGTCGAAAGTCTGGTACTGCTTGCTTTCCTTAAAGGAGGAGGCATGCAGTTAGAGAATTCAGAAGAGCAGTGTCCGTTATAATAACGATAATAAAGAGAGAGTGAGGCAACATTGCGGCGAAAAGAGAGGGATTGAAGACAGTGAATAAGAGGCGAGGAATTGATGAGATGAAAAGCCTTTGATTCCAGTGATTGGAGGTCCGGTGGTAGTGTCTCCGAGCAACTGATACAATGAGAAAACGGACATAACTAAGCTTTCTTCCATCCGGTTAAGTAGAGCTGTGTGGGTTAAACCACCCCACACATGAGAAGTGCACTCCATACAGGGGTGGACAAGACCCCTGTACAGAGACAGCAACTGAGGTGAGGTGAAGAAACCGTGGGGGCTGTACAGAACACCTAACTTCTTAGAAGCTGTTTTGGAAAGAAAGTATATGTGATCTTTCCAGGAAAGATCACGAGAAAAGGAAACACCAAGAATGTTAAGAGAAGAGGAAGGATTGAATTGTGTATTGCTGAAGTCAAGGGGATAGTCGTGTGGAAGATTGTGATGAGTAGACAGATGAAGAAACCGAATTTTTTAAGCATTGAAAGCCACAAAGTTGCCTCTGTCCAAATCAGAAATAGTAAAAAGATCAAAGATCAGGGGCACATAGCCGTCCCACGCGAATCATGGAGTGACTGTTGAGAGGAACACTTTGTGAAGCGTGTGGAGAAGTAAAGAGTGGAATCATCAGTATAGAAGTGGGTAGGACAGGAAGTGCGACTTAAAAAACCATTAGTAAATAAAAGGAAGACAGTGGGTGACAAGGTAGAGCTCTGAGGAACTCCACTATTAATATGATAGCTTTAGGAGAAGAACAGTGGCCACCTACAACCGCAGCTATAGATCGGCCAGAAGGAAATCAGAGATGAAGGCACAGATAGAAGGATAGAAAACGAAGGAAGGCAATTTGGAAATTAAGGATTTGTGCCAGACTCTATCAAAAGCTCTCGATATGTCTAGCACAATAGCAGAGGTTTCGCCAAAATCCTGAAAGGAAGTTGACCAAGAGTCAAAGAGATATGTAAGAAGATCACCAGTAGCGTGGCCCTTGTGGAACCCAAACTGTCGATCTGAAATAAGATTGTGAGTAGAGATGTGTTTAAGAATTTTCTTATTAAGGATGGGTTCAAAAACTCTTGAAAAGCAAGAAATCAAATCAGTTGAACGATAGTTGGAAGGTTGAGAGCGATCACCGTTCTTTGGAACAGGTTGAATGAAAGCGAACTTCCAGCAGGAAGGAAAAGTACCAGATGAGAGACAAAGACGAAAGAGTTTGTCTAGACAGTTTGTCAGCGCAGAAGCATATTCTTGAGGAGAACAGGAGGGACCCCATCAGAACCGTAGACCTTCCTAGTGTTGAACTCAAGTGGGGCAGAAAAAATATCTTTGGAGGAGCTTCTAATTTCAGATATAATTAAGTCAGAGTGAGGAGGAGACAGAGGAACAGCACCGGAATCGTCCAGGGTTGAGTTGGAGGCAAAAGTTTGAGCGAAGAGTTCAACTTTATCAGGAGAAGAGACGGAAACTAAGCCGTCGGAATGGAAAAGAGGAAGGAAAGAAGAAGTAAAGTTGTTGGAGATGTTCTTGGCTAGATGCCAGAAAGAGCGAGAAGAATTAGAATTAAATAGATTTTCACATTTTCGTCTGATGAAGAAGTTTTCGGCGAGTCAAAGAACAAATTTTGCGCGACTCCGGGCAGAAATATAAGCTGAGTGAGAGGCAGGAGTCGCATGGCAACGGCACCTTCTGAAAGACTCGTCTCTGTTGATGATAGTATTAGAACAAGCAAAGTTAAACAAAGTTTTTTTTGTATTGGTAGTAGGTAAAGAATATGAAACGCATACCTCCATTCCCAAGAGAATTACCTCCATGATGCGCTCAGAGCACTCGGAGGGGCCCCAGCCACGGAAGCAGTAATCATTCCATGGGAAATCAAAGCAGTACTGCCTAAGGGTCTCCCAATCAGCGGCGCAAAAGTGCCAAAGGCGTCTCCTCTTGGAAGGATCGAAGGACCAAACTTGAGCGATAGGACAGGAAACAGACATAAGATTGTGGTCGGAGGACCCCAACCGAAAAAAAAGCTTGAAAGAGTAAGAAGAAGAATGTGTAGTGAAAAATAACTGACAAACTGAAATTGCTTCATATAAAATAAAAACGAATTTATTCTAGCATCTAATTCACTGATTTGGCACTCCCCTCCTCCCTGGCACTCTTCCCTCCTCCCTGGCACTCTTCCCTCATCCCTGGCACTCTTCCCTCCTCCCTGGCACTCTTCCCTCCTCCCTGGCACTCTTCCCTCCTCCCTGGCACTTCTCCCTTGAAAAAGAAAAATATAAAATAAATAAAAAAAATAATATAATCCGTAAATAATTTCAAACTTGACTTACGCAAGTTTTAAACTTCGAAACTTTCTCTTTTGTTTTCACGTTTTCATTTTACAATTTCCTCCGCTGACAAATTACGACCTTTGCCCTTCGTTTGACTTGACCTGACCACACAATCAGGGGAAGTTTCAGTTGTCCAAGATATATATAAATATATATATATATATATTATGATAAATCTAGCAAAGAAAAATAATTTGGAAAAGTTTGCTGTTCTATTTTCGTTAGTATTTCTTAAGTTACCCTTTCTAAAGGAGTAGCACATCTCTCTCTCTCTCTCTCTCTCTCCAAATAAATAAATAAATAAACTGGACAGGATCTCTGCAAAGTCCCTGACCAGCCATGCGTAGATGGCTACGAGGGCAGGATGAAAGTGGAAAACAACTCTCTCCTCCACCAAATTCCGGAAATGAGGGGGGATGCTATACAGGCGTCGACAGCAGGTCGAACCTGAAACATCGTTCGAAAGTAATATATAAATGATATATATATATTACAAAAGTATAATATATATATATATATAATATATATATATATATATATATATATACACACACACACAGTATATTCTGCGTAATGTACGAGCCGGCGCTGCATATATATATATATATATATATGCAGCGCCGGCTCTTACATTACGCAGATCACACAGTGTGCGTGGGGCCCCGCGAGGTGGGAGAGCCCCAGCGAGCGGTATAAAAAAATTAATTAATGACTGATTGACAGAAATAATTTTTTTTTTAAAAATCGGCCAAATTTTGATATTTTTAAACTCTTGTAGCGCCATTCATTTTATTTCCATATAAAATCTAGCAATTTTTTTGTGTTAAAATCATAAAAATTAAAATGTAAACAAACGCCTAATGTGTGCCATCAGATCTGCCATCTCAGAAGATGACTGCACTGGAATTGCTGACTTACATACACGAGAAGCGGCTGATAGAGTTATATCCAAACCTATGGATTGCTCTCAGAATTGCAGTCACTCTTCCAGTGACCGTAGCCACGGCTGAAAGGAGCTTCTCCAAGTTGAAACTAATTAAAACGTACCTCGTGTCAACAATGGCACAAGAACGTCTGAGCGGGCTTGCCATCATGAGCATCAATCGGGAGGTAAGCCGGAAGCTGTCCTATGATGATATTATTGATGAATTTGCAATTTAAAAAAGCCAGAAGAGAAAGGTTTTGAATGTATGTGATATATATCTATCTAAATAAACTTATTAGATTTTTGTATACTTAATTGTATATAAACCATTTGCGCGTAGGGCCCACAAAAGGTTGGAGCCGGCACTGTACATATGGTTTCTATAAATTATCTTTACAAATTCACTTGAAATTGATTTGAATTTGAAAATATATATATATATATATATACACTCACACACTCTGTATATATATATATATATATATATCAAGATTAGGAATTAATAGATGTCCAAACCCACCATATAATTAATAATGACGTAGATAAAATGTCTGTGACATTGGGCTCCTTTTTTTACATTGGACTCTTTTTTTTTTCCTTTTTAACTTCGACGAAGGTGGCTATTAAAAAAAAAAAAGAACATCTGTTCGTAATTGATCGAAAATATAATAAAAACCAGATAAACGAACAGAAAATATATGTTTACGAAAGAATATAATTTTTTACAGACGAATAATCAACCTCCTAAAGTGAAAGAGTGTTATAAACGATAGATTGAAATAGTCGTCATTTATAAAGAGGTCAGGAAATTTATTGAGTTTCAATTCTATGTATACAGAGTGTTCCAAAAGTCTTTAGCCAAGGGGAAATACGTTGGGACTCGTAATTTGATGAGAAATATATTTATTTATGGAATTGTATCATTAATGATAAAAATGTTATTATATTCATTTCAAAATCCGTTAATTAATTAATTAGGGAGAGAGAGAGAGAGAGAGAGAGAGAGAGAGAGAGAGAGAGAGAGAGAGAGCGTTACAAGGAGTTACAAGGAGATGAGGAAGCCATAACAGCTTTACAGCCGACTCGAGGTGGCACCCGTGGGTTTTGTCAAACATAGATAACTCACAGACAGAAGAGTTGGCACAGAAAAGCATGAATGCTCTCCCTTCTTCCTCATACACCCGCCCAGGGTGGGCGGGCTTGGAAATAAGAAGAAAACACTGGGGTTGTATGAATGCAAGTGGTGTGCGGTCACTTGCATTTGTAAACAGAACTGTCAATAGTCACGTTTATCAAGAAAGATCAGAATACTTCATGTTGGAGTTTGCAGAGCAGCGTATGGAGACGAACTATTTATTTTTCAACATGACCTGGCCCCAACTCATGCGGCTTGTGCAACATCTGCGTGGTTTGATGCCCATGAAGTTGAAGTACTACCACAGCCAGGTAATTCTCCTGATCTTAATCCGATAAAGAATGTTGGAATACTCCTAAGCTCTAGAAGGTCCAAACGCGTAAACCAGGAACATTGAGTGAACTGAAGAGGTGTTTGATGACAACCTGGCAATCGATAACTACAGAAGAATGCAAGAGGCTTGTCGACTCGATACCACGTCGATTAGAGGCCGTAATCAGGGCTAAGGGTGGACGAATTAAACTATTAAACTGTAAGACGCAGAGTTAAAAAGTCTTTGATAAAGGTTTAATATATTGGCAGTACTCCATAAATATAATAATGAATTTTTTCTATTTTTTTGTAACACCTGACAAGATATTCTAATATTTTGGTATGTCGCTGTGCATTAACTTTTCATTATTTAATAAGTTTTCACTATATTTATTTTTCAAAACTGGCACACACCGGTGTCTTTTTATCATAATAACGTCACAGATACTAAATATTTCTCATAGTGGTGTATTATCAAGGTTATGAGGGCATTTGATACAGTATTCTATTTTGTTGATCCGCACTTGTATAAATTGGGAAGAAATCAACCCCACATGGCCCAAATAGAGTGGAAAACAGTTTTAGAGGATAAAACAACCGAAGAAATGCTAACAACATTGGAAGAAAAGACGCTGGAAATTTTAGAAAACTATGAAGCACAGCCAAAAGGAAAGAGGAATTTTTCGAGAGACAAAAGCGAACAATATTCTGCCAAAGGAAGAGAGTAGCTGCATAGTTAATTAATTGCACAGGCAACAATAGCAGGGAAGTAATAAATAAAAACTTGAGAGTATCGACAGAGAAATAGAAACCCTAATTAAGGGCCATACAGCGAAGGAAGAAGAAAATGGGGTGGAAGTAATAAAGAAAAATCCAAAACACTTCTATAGCTGTGCGAAAAGGAAAACAAGAATGCGCACCACTATCGGGCCCTTAAGGAAAAGAAATAAGGAACTAACCGACGACTTAAAAGAAATACTTGAAATATTGAGAGCCCAGTGTACCCCTATGGAGAAGATCCCTGGAGACGACGGAAATACCGAGCATCCTGAAAACGGCGAACATTGTCCCTATATATAAGGGAGGAGGTAGATCTAAAACAAAGAACTGTAGACCAGTGTCAATGACATCCCATCCCACAAAAATATTTGAAAGAATAGTTAGAGAGAAAATCTATGACTTTTGGGAGACACTGGAAAGATTCAGTGAGAACTAGCACGGATTCCGATCAGGAAGATCATGCCTATCACAACTAATAGACCACTATAACAATATCATAGACGCACTTGAAAGCAGTGATAACTACGATATAAGATACACGGATTTTGCTAAAGCATTCGATAAGTGTGACCATGACATATTACCACATAAAATAAAATACATGGGAATAACAGGGAAAGTGGGAAAATGGCTCCACAACTTCCTCAGGGAACGGCAGCAAGCCGTAAAAATCGAAGGTATATATCATCATCAGAATCGAAAGTACACAGCTCAGTTCCACAAGAAAAGAGGAAACAGTATTAGCCTTGCTTCCATTCATTATCATGTAAACAGACATAGTCAATGAAGTAGAAGACAACAGTATAGTAATATCCTTTGATGACGATACAAAGATTCAGCAGAAAAATCGGCAATGCAGAAGTAGTGGAAGCGCTACACAGGGACACAAACAGAATATACAAATGGTCATGAGACAATAATATAATTTTAACACTAAGAAATTTCAGCTCTTGAGATATGAAAGAAATGGAGACATTTCAGCTCTTGAGATATGAAAGAAATGAAGAACTTAAACAGACAGCAGACTATGCCCCAGATAGACAGGAAATTCAGAAAAACAAGAAAGCAATAGATTAAGGAGTTATAATGACCGGCGATGCGAAATTTGAAACACAAAATCAGAGAGCAATAAACAAAGTAAAAAGAGCCGCGGGACAAATACTGAGAACCTTTAAAAGAAGAGACAAGAGAGTAATGATTCCCTTGCTGAAAACACTGATTTTACCAAACTTTGAATACCGCTCAGTCTTGACGTCCCCATATAAAAAGAAAGAAATTAATAAACTAGAAGAAATTAAAAAAAATTCATAGCCAAGATTGATGACTGCAAAGAACTCAACTATTGTGTAACACTTCGTAAATTAAATTTATATTCACTGGAAATAAGAAGAGAGAGATGCACCATAATTTACACGTGGAAAATAATAGAAAAACTGGTACCTAACCTCAAATTGAACCCAGTAACCACCAAAACAACACTGGAAAATAGGAAAGGTAGAATGTGTAGTGTTCCCAGTCTAAAGGCAGAATAAGGGACACCCTCATCATTAAACGAAAATAGCTTGGTTGTGAGGAGGCCAAGACTATTCAACCAGTTTCCGAAGGAGATCAGGACCATTACCAGAGCAACTCAATCCTCCACCAGGCCAGGCCTAGAGGTGAAGCCACAAGGTTGACCTTCGTGCAAAGGAAGACCAACGCACGGAATTGCTAAGAGGTTACGAGGTGTATATATATATATATTTTTTTTAACTGCAAACACGCAGTATAATTAACGTAAAGAACGACTCTTGTATAGGAGAATATTCCGCGCAAGATGAGGAGGGAGAACGAAACAAATGAAAAAATGAGGTAACCACCTGGGAATCGAACCCGGGATCTTCCGATTGCCGGTCAGATATGATAACCATTACACCATGGGCCTCACTCGATCAAATGCCGTAATTCTCCTACATACTCGCAGAAACCAATGCCCCAAGGGGGCACCTCCCGCATGCCGTACATTATATACATTTTAACTGCAAACACGCAGTATAATTAACGTAAAGAACGACGCTTGTATAGGAGAATATTCCGCGCAAGATGAGGAGGGAGAACGAAACAAATGAAAAAATAAGGTAACCACCCGGGAATCGAACCCGGGATCTTCCGATTGCCGGTCAGATATGATAACCATTACACCATGGGCCTCACTCGATCAAATGCCGTAATTCTCCTACATACTCGCAGAAACCAATGCCCCAAGGGGGCACCTCCCGCATGCCGTACATTATATACATTTTAACTGCAAACACGCAGTATAATTAACGTAAAGAACGACGCTTGTATAGGAGAATATTCCGCGCAAGATGAGGAGGGAGAACGAAACATGAAAAAATGAGGTAACCACCCGGGAATCGAACCCGGGATCTTCCGATTGCCGGTCAGATATGATAACCATTACACCATGGGCCTCACTCGATCAAATGCCGTAATTCTCCTACATACACGCAGAAACCAATGCCCCAAGGGGGCACCTCCCGCATGCCGTACATTATATACATTTTAACTGCAAACACGCAGTATAATTAACGTTACCTCATTTTTTCATTTGTTTCGTTCTCCCTCCTCATCTTGCACGGAATATTCTCCTATACAAGCGACGTTCTTTACGTTAATTATACTGCGTGTTTGCAGTGAAAATGTATATAATGTACGGTATGCGGGAGGTGCCCCCTTGGGGCATTGGTTTCTGCGAGTATGTAGGAGAATTACGGCATTTGATCGAGTGAGGCCCATGGTGTAATGGTTATCATATCTGACCGGCAATCGGAAGATCCCGGGTTCGATTCTCGGGTGGTTACCTCATTTTTTCATTTGTTTCGTTCTCCCTCCTCATCTTGCGCGGATATTCTCCTATACAAGCGTCGTTCTTTACGTTATATATATATATATATATATACATACACACAGTGGTGGGCACGGTTAACCAAAAAGTTAACTTCGATAACTATAATCCGTTAACCCCAATTTTTAACTCCGATAACGATAATCCGATAATTTTACTACAAAGATAACGGAAGTTAACGATAATCCGTTAACGATAACTATTTCTTTACTAACATTTAAAAAAATCAAGGAAAAAAGCTTTAAAACCCATAGAAAATGTTTATTTATGCAAAATCCAACAATAAATAGGTATTTAACTGTATTTTTATCAAGTTTTGCAACTTTTTTGCTTAATAACTTTTTTTTTTATTTTTAATAAAAAACGTACTCATTACATGTTTTGAAACCCTTGTAACCACTAACCATTAACTAAATTTTAATTTACCAGAGAATTATTATGGCGGGAACTGAAAGGTAAAATTAAATTTTAGGCACATTTATTAAAGACTATGACACAATGTGCTGGTTGCCCTTCAGAAAGACCAACTTCTCAAAGTTAGGCCCAACTGCCAGTCTTGACCTCTTGGGCCTCAGGATGTCCTTGCCGAGAGAGAAGAGCCGTTCCACTGCGGCAGAGGACGGAATTGGCAGACTGAAGTTATGGCGGTTTGAATTCATTCGCGGAGCGGTGATCTTCCGTGAATGACTCCTCGCAGTTAACGTGTTAACGGACTTTAACAGACTAAATATCGAGTTATCGGAAGTTAACTGGTCCGATAACGATAAATGGAAATTAACTTCCGTTAATAGTCCGTTAAAAAAAGTTAACTTCGTTAATTAACTGTTATCGGATTAACGCTTTAGTGCCCAACACTGTATATATATATATATATATATATATATATATATATATATATAGTCACGGACAGAATTCCTTGTGCCTTATACTGTAGTTTAATGTATTGCTCTATCTGACACACAGAATTTTGTTCATGACTCTCTCTCTCTCTCTCTCTCTCTCTCTCTATATATATATATATATATATATATATATATATTTGCATTCAAATTACACCATTTTTATTATCACATAAACCTTTCAAACAACAGGGTGTCCATAAATTAGCTTTACAAATTCAATTAAATTTCACTTGAATTTGCAAAGCTTATTTACGGACACTCTGTATTTCTCTAAAGAGAAATAAAAGCAAGAACAACAACATAAAATTTAATAAAATAATGAAATTAGAAACCCACTCATTGTTGGTGGAGGCAGACTTTTTTTTACATATTTTAAATTGAAAGGTTTATTTATTTTACAGATTTTGTTTTTCCTGTAAACCCTCCGAAAGGGGACAATTGAAAGGTAAAAATTTAATAGAAAGGTTTTTAAAAAATGGTACAAGTATCATATTTCTTGAAGAACACTCCGTTCTAATATATATATATATATATATATATATATATATATATATATGTATATTGGGTGATTTTTTTTTAAACATCTGACACTTTTTAGGTTTGCACCTTTTTTTTTTATTAACTGAAATAAAAGTATGAAATTTTTAATGTACCTTCTCTACACATGGGAAATTAGTTCCCTAGTGCAAAATATACTCTGTGTGATCTCCTATGAACTCATTAACTCTTTGCATACGAAGCAAAAGTTTGCAGTACTTTGGATTTTTTAAACATCTGACACTTTAAAAGGTCAGATGACGGTTACACGTGTTTCGTTCGAAGTCCGAATAAAAGTGATATTACAATAAAAATCCTGCAGTAAATCCTTTTTAAGTAGTGCCAGTTTTTAAGTGAATATTCAGTGAACACAGTCGTATGTCTCTTTAAGTGGTGAAATAGCGGCGTGTGTTGAAATAAAGCAAATAAAATCAAAGTAACTTAATCTAGACAGCGTTTTTTCCGAGCGTTTTCTCTCCGAGGAAATTTAACTGCCCATCGAAAGGCAATATCCCTCAGTTATCCCCCGCGGTACACTCCCGAGAACCAATCAGTGAGAATCTACAGCGTGCCACATCCCCCATCCCCCACCCCTCCGGAATAACGGAAAAATCTTTCTCTTTCTAAAGGTAAATCAAGTACCTCACTTGATTAATTACCCTTTTGAGTTAATATTTCGTGCACAATCATTTACATACCATTAGAAACATGGAAATGGCAAATCAATTCATACAACCCTGTGGATACTGTAAAAAAGAAAGATGAATCAATGACAATCTGCTGCGATCTTTGCCAGTCCTTAGTCGAATTTCAATACCTGAGATGGAGCGACGAAGAAATCTCTCTTATAATAGGCGCTAAACAATTGAACGGAATCAAGTTCTTCTGCAAAAGCTGCATGATTGAAATAAACTCGTTTACAGTCTTTAAAGCAGAACGAGACTATGAGGAAAAGACAAAAGAGGAATTTATGAATAGCGAACAGAGAAAAAAAATAGAAGGAAAGAAGATAGTACGAAAGGAAACTGCGAAAAATGAGCAGAAAAAAAAAACAGAAACAGAGAGTAAACGGGAAGCAGAAATAAAAGAGGCACCAACAGAGGAAACAGAGGCACAGGGCCAAATCCAAAGATTTCAAACAAAGGACATTAGCAGCAATAGGAAAAAACAAGTAGACAATACAGAAATCAAACTGAAAACACTAAAAACAAAGGCCCCAAGTAAAAATGGGGAAGAAACTATATGTAAATACTATGTGAAAGGAATGTGCAGATATAAGGGAGGATAATGTATTTACGAACACTCTCCCTTGTGCAACTACTTCTCCAATAATGGTCACTGCAAATTCGGTGGAAAGTGCAAATTCTACCATCCGGACATTTGCAAAACCTACGCGACATATGGAACCTGCCAGTACGAGAGAAAATGCCACTACCATCATCTCCCGACAAGTTCAAAGGACAAAGGACAAGTTTCAGATGACAACAGGAGGAATGTGAGAAAAAAATTATGTACACAAATAGCAAACAAAACTCTTTAAACACAAATAACAAACAAAATTTTTTTAACATCTCTGACACAATACGGCTGCTAAGTCTTATACAGCACATGCAGCTGACACAGCTGGAAACCCTCGAACCGGACCGCTTCGTGGAAAGAAGCTACCAGAACATGTAGGCGGGAACGGATCCATCTCGGAGGACCACAAGGCTACAAAACACGCGATACCAAAGGACAACGAACTTAAAATGCACAAGGGGCAATGCAAAACAAGGAACATAAACATTGTCCTGGCAAATATTCAAGGAATAAAACCGAACAACTCGCTAAACAAAGTTTCATACCTGAAAGGTTTAATGGACGAAACAAGGGCGGACATCGCATGCTTCATAGAAACACATCTTAAAGATTGCCAAGGAAACTGCGATAACTGCGAACACTGTATCGATAAGAAAGAATTGCATATCGATGGATTCAACTCACTAAGAGCGGATAGAACAGCGAGACGTAAAGGTGGCTGTGCTATTTATGTACATGAGAGGCATATGACAGAGACGGTAATAAGTAAACCCAACAGCTTCGTGGAAACCCTTGAACTGAAAATAGAGAAACTAAACATGGTACTGATAGTCATCTATAGACCTCCAAACTCTCCAAATGAAAAATTTTCGGATGCCATTAATGATATCAGAACACTAATAAAGTCCGTAAACTCTCCATCCCCTAATATAATACTCTGTGGGGATTTTAATTTCCCATTTATAAAATACAAAAAGGTGGGTAGAAATATATTTATACAGCAAGATAAGGGGGGCACAAGAGAGGACCAGGAGCAAACAAAAATGCTGATGGCTCTCACAAAAGAGTTTATGCTGACACAGGAGATAACAGAAAATACCAGAAAAAATAACTGCCTAGATCTGGTATTCACGAATAACACGAACTTGATTGCTGATATAAAAATAACCCCAACTATTATCTCAGACCACAATATAATCGAGTTATCAACAAATATGGCGATAACATTAAAAGACAACACACATACGGAAGGAAGAAGCAAATATGGGGTCTTTAACCTAAACTCCAAGACCATAAATTGGAAAGAAATCAGATCACACATGGCCCAAATAGAGTGGAGAACAGTCTTAGAGCATAAAACAACGGAGGAAATACTAATAACCTTGGAAGAAAAGACGCTGAAAATTTGAGAAAAGTATGCTCCGAAAGCACAGCCAAAAGGAAAGAGGAACTGGCTAGAGAGGCAAAAGAGAAGAATATTCCGCAAAAGAAAGAGAGTAGCGACGAAGTTAGCTAATTGCGGAGACAACAATGCCAGGAAAGCAATACAAGAAAAAGTGGAGAATATCGATAGTGAAACACAAACCCTGATTAAGGGCCATACAGAGAGGGAAGAGGAAAAGGCGGTAGAAGCAATAAAGGAAAATCCAAAATACTTCTATAGCTATGCGAAAAGGAAAACAAAAACCCGCGCGCCCATCGGGCCCTTAAGGAAAGGGAATAATGAACTAACAGACGATCTGAAAGAAATATCTGAAACATTGAGAGCCCAGTATGAATCGGGCTTCAGTGTCTCAAAAAGTGACGAAGCGATACCTGACATAGATGCATTCTTCGAAGAGAAATTGCAAGGAGAATGTATAACAGACTTTGATTTTACCCCAGAAGATGTAGCGAGAGCTATAGGACAAATGAAATCACATTCAGCTGCACGTCCTGACAAATGGAACGCAGTACTGATTAAAAACTGTAAAAATGAAATGGCTACACCCTTATACTGGATATGGAGAAGATCCCTAGACACTGGGGAAATACCGAGCATCTTGAAAAGAGCGAACATTGTCCTGATATATAAAGGAGGGGATATATCTCAAGCAAAGAACTATAGACCACTGTCATTGACGTCCCACCTCACCAAAATATTTGAAAGAATAGTCAGAGAGGAAATCTATGACTTCTTGGCAACACTGGAAAGATTCAACGAAAATCAGCACGGATTCCGATCAGGAAGATCATGCCTATCACAACTTATAGAGCACTCTAACAATATCCTAGATGCACTTGAAGGCAATAGAGCACTATAACAATATCCTAGATGCACTTGAAGGCAATAAAAACTATGTCATATACACGGATTTTGCTAAAGCTTTCGACAAATGCGATCATGGTAAAATAGCACATAAAATGAAACATATGGAATAACAGGCAAAGTGCAAAAATGGATCTACAACTTCCTTAGAGAACGTTTACAGGTCGTCAAAATTCAAAGTGTATCATCCTCAGAATCAGAAGTACGCAGCTCAGTACCACAAGATACAATACTGGCCCCACTCCTGTTCATTATCATGCTAGCAGACATAGACAGTGGAGTAAACAGAAACAGTATAGCAACATCTTTTACGGACCATACAAAGATCAGCAGAAAAATCAGCGATACAAATAAAGTGGAGGCCTACAAAATATACAAATGGTCAGAAGACAACAATATGACTTTCAACACCGAGAAATTTCAGCTCTTGAGATATAGTAGAAATAAGGAACTTAAACTACATATCATACTCCAGATAGACAGGAAATTCAGAGAAGCACGAAAGCGGTCGACTTGGAGTAATAATGACCGATGATGCCAAATTTGAGACACAAAATCAGATAGCAATAAACAAAGCAAAAAGGGTCGCAGGACAGTACTAAGAACGTTCATAAGGAGGGACAGGACAGTAATGATTCCCCTGCTGAGAACACTGATCATACCAAAACTTGAATACTGCTCAGTTTTGACGTCCCCATATAAAGAAGGAAGAAATTAATAAACTAGAAGAAACGCAGACATTTCACAGCAAAGATTGATGGCTGCAAAGAACTCAACTACTGGGAAAGACTACGTAAACTAAATCTGTACTCCCTGGAAAGAAGAGAGAGGTACACCATAATCTACGTATGGAAAATGATCGAAAAACTGGTACCAAACCTCAACCGAAACCCAATTACCATTCAAACAACGCTGGAAAATAGGAAAGGCAGAATGTGTAGTGTTCCCAAATTAAAAGCCAGACAAGGGACCTCCTCAACACTGAAGGAAAATAGCTTGGTTGTCAGGGGGCCAAGACTTTTAACCAGCTTCTAAAGTACCTCAGAAACGTTATAAGGATCAAAGTTGAAGTCTTGAAGAGAAGACTAGATGCCTGGCTCAGCACTGTACCAGATGAGCCGGGTGTACCTGGCTATGTGCGGTGGAGAGCGCAAGAGAGCAACTCGTTCCTCTACCAAGCCAAGCCTAGAGGCGGGGCCATCAACTTGACCTTCGTGTGAAGAGAGACCAACACACGGAACCTGAACGAGGCTAACGAGGTTATATATGCAGGAAGGAGGGGGCGAAGGGCAAATGCCCGTTAAAACGTCCCCCCATAGAAAAAGAAGAGTCAAAATTAAGGTCCAAGGTTTTCGAGATGCCTAGACACTGCGTTTGAGAGATTGGAGGCCAGAGACACGGGGAAAGATGGATTGAGGAAGATTGTTCCAAAGTTGACCGGTTGAGTGGATGAAATATTGAAAATACCAATTAACTCTCGCGTTAGAGAGTTGGACAGAAAAGACATGTGTATGTTTCAGAGAATCTGTGTAACTAGGGATTTCATGAAATCCCTAGAATGTTCAGGGATTTCATGTAAGGTTAAGTTGTGATAGTTTCGTTAAACCAACGGAAAAATTATTGAATGGCCGGTTAACTGAATGCCCGATTAGGTCAACTGTACGCCCTTGACGATTGGTTAGGGTTTGTCGTTATATTTTCGTTAAAACTAACGAAAATATCACGACTTAACCTTAAGTGAAATCCCTGAACATTTTAGGGATTTCATGAAATCCCTAGTTACACAGATTCCATGTAACATATATATTAATCCTGTTTGGTTTTTATTTCCTTAGGAATTAAATGTTTTTTTTAAGTTTTTAAAATCTTAAATGAAATACTTTTAAACTTTTCGCGACTTTTTTTGTTGAAATAATAAACCAACAAAAGACGTCCTATTAATCTTACCCCCAAAATAGCTCATTATTTTTTTAAGTATATAAGTATTAGCATATCGCTTCGATATGCTAATACTTATTGAGTGTTGAGGATTAGGTCCTCCATCCATGCGTGAAAAATTATTTAAATTACGAAAGTTAAAACATTTCGAACCTGACCTCAGTTTGAATGTTAGTTCACGCGCATTATAAATTAAATGCTTGCGGCAGGGCCTCAGAGGCGTGTAAACATTTGAAAAACCAACTGTCATTGCCAGTAGCAACCAATCACAGCTTTTATTACTTCTCGTAATTTTGTGTTTTAGCCTATAAACAAAATCTACTTATATCTAGTCAGTAGTCAGTCCACACGAGTACAGAATTTTATACACGTTTGTTAAATCGAGAAAATCCAGTGAATGAGACAATAAATTTACACAAATACAACAGCCATTAAAATTTTGAACTTCACATCGAAAGTCAGTGAGACCAAATTTGTGAAGCTGCACTGAAAATTTAAGTGGTTTGTGAGCTTAAATTAAATATTAAGATCTCACTGGCTTAAAATTTTCTGTTCAAAATGGTTTGTATGAAATTATTTTCATGTTACATAACAATGCGGACGGGCTACGTAGTGGTTACTGTCATAATTGCTTCCCATCGATCAGCGAAGTTAAGCGAGATTGGACCTGGGTCGTAGTTGAATCGGAAACTGTCCTCTGCATCCAGATTATGTAGCGATCCGTGGTTCGGATCACACGTAAAGCTGTAGGTTCCTTCCGTCAAATGACCTTAGATGTTGCGAAGGAGGGATAAACAACCGCATCAACCAACCTTATAATGCGAATGTGGACCAACAAGACATAGGTAGGCTTTGATATAAATTTCGAAAATTTATCTAAGCCCATTACTTAAGTAACAACAATCTTATAAGGTCACAGTTAACAATCTAAATAGTTAAGGATAACAACGTCATCTTAGGAGGAGACTTCAACGCTAAAGACACTAGTTGGTACCTGCACAACCAAAGCAACACCAGAGGCGTCAACATAGCCACACAACTAAACAGCCTCTTCATTCTTAACAATACAGAAGAACATACACACATACCACATCAAGTAAGATACTCAAACTCCTCCCCAGACATAACGTTCTGTTCCCCCTCACTAGCAACACATACACACTGGAGAACAGAAAAACAACTGTCATCAGACCATCTGCCCATCATCATTACAACACGTTCTACACTCTGCCCCAACAGCCTTAGGCACACTTACAGAAATTACAAGAAAGCTGATTGGGAACAGTTTAAAATACAGACTGAGGAACAATTCACCACATTAAACAGCACACCCATCATAAACATCAATACAACACTCAAGACATTTAATCAGATCATCAATAATGCAAACAAAAACATACCCAAGGGCAACATTAGGCAATACAACCCAAATTACACTAGAGAAATAGCCCACCTCATAAGGCAACGTAACACCTTAAACATAACAACAAACACCACACACAGAAGCTATAAAACAGCAGATACAGCAGCTCAACACAGAAATAAACAACAAACTTAAAGAAAAACAAACAGAAATATTTAGGGAATTCATAACAACACTAAACCACTCCACAGATACATCCAGGCTATACAAGACTATAAACAGCATTACCCACTCTAACAGCGGCATTCACACCTCACACGCGGCTATCTGTCGCAGCCAAAATAATATCCCAACATATACACAAGAAGCTAACATTCTAGTTAATCACTACGCAAAGATAAGTCACTTCAACAAAGACAACAACCTGAAACACGGAGACAGACAAATAGCCAGACACAAGAAAACCTGCAGACTCGACACGACCATTACACCCTTCAATACAGACCAGACCACCAAGATCATCAAAAACATTAAGAATTCGAAGGCTACTGGACCAGACAACATATCTAACATACACATTAAACACTTGGGCCCACAGGGAATACAACTCTCACAAACATCAGCACATATTCAAACCAACACTGTATTATTCCTGACATATGGAAACAAGGTAAAATTATTACACTACTCAAACCAAACAAAAATCCAACAGAACCAGCTTTCTATAGACCCATTACTTTACTATGCATACTTTCCAAAGTAACAGAAAGACTAATCCTACAAATCACCAACCCACACATACCACTATCGCCTACTCAACATGGATTCAGACCTCACCACTCAACCGCGACATTACTCACTAACCTCACGCAGCACATCATGGATGGCATCAACTCCAGACGACCAGAACGTACACTATTAGCAACAATAGACATTAGTTAAGCATTTGATGCTATCCCACGCTTCCCTCTCATAAACGAAATACTCAACACAAACATGCACAATAACACCAAAAGGTGGCTGAGCAACTATCTTTCAGGAAGATACTCACATGTCACATTTAATGGCAAGTCACCCAAAAACAAGCTTTTTCCGAACGGGGTCCCTCAAGGCTCTGTTCTCTCACCAACACTGTTCAACTTATACATGCGTGACATTCCAACACCCATAGATAACAAGCTTACCTTATCATCATATGCAGATGACATCACTCTAACATCCACCTACAACAACATCGACACCGCTACAATTAACCTACAAACATACATAAACAGTATACAAGATTGGCTCACACACAATAGACTCAAAGTAGCTCCCACAAAATCAACCATCACCTTGCTAACAAGCAACACAAAGGAACACCAGATAACTCCACAGCTTACACTAAACAGCACCAACATTCCACACACTCACAGGACCAAAATACTTGGGGTCACATACAACACATCATTATCTTTTGCAAACCACATTCAGGACATTAAAAACAAATGTATGTCAAGACTTAACACGCTTAGGGTACTAACAGGCACAAACTTTGGACACCAGCAGGAAACAACATCACTCATATACAAACAATATATTTGCTCAGTTATGGATTATGCTAGCCCATGCTGGGCACCCATTATCTCAAACACACACATAAACACCTTACAGACAATACAAAACAACGCACTTCGTATCATTACAGTTTGTACTCAAACAACACCAATAGAACACCTGCACACAGAAACAAAAATACTGAAAGTTAGGGAACATTTAGACATGAGGGGAACACAATTCATGGCAGCAGCGACAACTAACCTACAACACCCTTGCCACTACATGTACACTCATGCACCGACACCTCGCACCATTAAGGTAACACCAGAGAGACATTATAACCAAATACTCCATTCCATACCACGCCCCACAAACACAAACACACACACACACACACACACACACTAACCCACAAAGCACTGACACGACTCTGTCCAAATGCGGTCCTAGGTGCGAAGCTGCCACCCATTGACAGGTCAGAGACCAGCCTGAGCAGATCGGATCGAGTTAACTTAGTACGATTCCGATGTGGACATCACCCCAACTTACAGACATATAAACAGAGACTAGACAACTCCACAGACGACACCTGCCACCTGTGCCAGGACACTCCACACACAATTGAACACATTATGACAGACTGTACCGCTCTAGCACAACATAGAACACAACACAACATCACTAGTACGCTGAACCTCTGGTCCACTCCGGAGAGGGCGATCGGTTACCTGCGTGCCGTCGGCTCGCTCGATCAGGGTGGGCTAATCGGTTAACCAACAACAGCAACGTATTGTTCACTTAATTTATTGAATTTTTAACGTTGTAAATAGAGGAGATATCTGAAAACTATTTTTATCCTGAAACGCATTAATATGAAGGCTCAAGCTGTTTTCTTTGGATAAGTTGAGAATTCAAACTTCAGTAATCAATGTTTCCGATTTCAGATCTATAATTTAGTCCACATAAAATAATTTCTTAGTGCCACATAAGTAATTTAACCTAATTTAGGTTATTTACGTGTTTTTACACTTGCAGTATTGGCTAGTTTTATCAACTAATTCTTTTAACACATTGTTACGAATAGCAAATTGCTTAGATGAGACAGTTATGTCTTAAAAGAAGAACGAAACTGAAATAGTGAACAGTAGTCTCAAACAACGCATGATCCCTGGGGGGGGGGGCATGCGCCCTCGAACGTTCCCAATGCGGCTCGTACAAAATCGAATGAATTATACTTTGAATAACAGCAAGTCACTCAGAAAAGGTCAAAGAAGTATCCACTGTAGTATATAAATTAGTATCACCAGCTGTAATGAGTTTTGGATACTTGAATACTTCACCTTTTCCTCAGGAGTGTAACGCACTTCCATATTAGCCACTGCGTGTTATTCTACCTACAACCAACAAAAGTTCCCAAAACAAGACATCAATCTGAACATTTGTTTTGGTTCTAATGTATTACTTTTGTAAATTTAATTTAAAATAATTTTTCCCAAGAGACCGGACTTATGGTACACCCTGTACATATGTATGTATATAGATGTCAATATGCTCCCTGATTCTAAATTTACCAAACCAAAGCTATGCGAGCTTTTCCTTTTAACGTTAATCTCCTAATCACTGTTGGCAAGGCATCTACGCCCTCCTTTACAATTTCCTTAATACCTCTCAAATGCGAAGCCTGAAGTTCGTCAAAGGGCTATCTTCGTTGCGTCTGCAACTCATTGGTATAATTGGTTTCACGCTCAACTAAGCGGCGATCAATGCATAAAGGAGTAACACTCTCTCATTAGCATTCAGCTCTCATCTTTAGCCTCTGGCATCAACGAGGCTGATGTATATTCCATAGTTGCTCAAAAAGGTTTGCTTGTGGATGGTGTTCGAAATTGAGGAAATTCTGTAATACACTGTAAAGTAAAGTTGTTTCATATATACAGACCACCGTTTTTTAAAACAAAATCGTTTCACTTGATCGAATATGGAGCGATTTTTAAATGATTTTATTTTGTAATGTCGATATAATTAGTCCAAAATTGGTCTAGAAAGAAAAGTTGTTCAAACAATGAAATAAAAATGTTCCATGCAGAATACAGTTTATAAAAATTAGTTGCTCCAATTTGCTACACGAGCCGATTATGGAGCGATTTCTTTGTAAAATAAATGGTCCATCATTGATTGAAACCATTGGAACAACTTTCTTTTGTTTACTGATTTTGAACCAATTATATTGATATTAAAAGTAAAATTGGTTCAGAATCGTTCCATATTCGGTTCAACTGGAATAAAATGTTTAGAAATGGTTGTTTGTATGGAACAACTTGATTTACAGTATACGTTTCTTCCACTCACGCATGCACACACAAAATTATATAAAACTGGTAAACCAGGTAAAAGTTCCGTGCGTTGGTCTCTCTTCACACGAAGGTTAAGTTGATGACTCCACCTCTAGGCTTGGCTTAATAGATGAACGAGTTACTTTCTTGCAATCTCCATCGCACATAACCAGGAACATCCGGCTCATCTTGTATTGTCCGGCGCCAGGCATCTAGTCCTCTTTTGAAGATTTCAACTTTAACCCTTGTGACGTTTACGAGGTTCTTTGGAAGCTGGTTAAAAATTTTGGACCCCTGACAACCAGGCTATTTTCCTTCAGTGTTGAGGGTGCCCCTTGTCTGGCCTTTAGTTTGGGAACACTATACATTCTACCTTTCCTATTTTCCAGTGTTGTTTGGATGTTAATTGAGTTTAGTTTGAGGTTAGGTATCAGTTTTCGATCATTTTCCATATGTAAATTATGGTGTATGAGTTACTGAAACTTATACAAACCCTAAATATCCTTATTCATTTTCTTCTCAAAGTCGCCTCATTCCTGAGTGGGTCAGATGGTCTGTGGTTCTCTTGTGCTCCTCCTTTAATGTTGTACATTTGTTGTAAAGTTATGTTTATTATGATTTGTTTACATTTGTTTGTAATTCTTTCATATCCAGTCAACTTATGAGATCAATAACACAACCTCATTTCCTGGTCTGACAAGACTCAGTTGAACCCGTTGAGGCAGCTGTTATAGTATATGCATAGAGTTCTTTTTACCTTATCACTCTGGACCTTTGTTTTTATTATTTGTTTCATTTCCTTTTTCGAAGATAACTTCAGTCTATTATTGTGATTTCCCACTTGTTTTACGCTATTTACTCTATTCACCCTAGCATTCCTCCAAGTGATTTACGTGTGTTTCTTTTAATATATATATATATATATATATATATATATATATATATATATATATATATATATATATATATGAATAGAAACGACATAAGTATTAAGGAACGTTTTCGCACACGAATCATTATTCGTGATTTCGTGTGCAGAAACGTTCCTTAATACTTATGTCGTTTCTATTCATATATATATATATATATATATATATATATATATATATATATATATATTAAAAGAAACACGTAAATCACTTGAGAATGCTAGGGTGAATAGAGTAAATAGCGTAAAACAAGTGGGAAATCACAATAATAGACTGAAGTGGTAGAAAACTGAATAGAAAAGTATAAGGTTCTCTCCCCACCCTCCGCTCCATCCCTGCCAGAGGCAAGTACGGAAAAAGGATGAAGAAAATACCTTAACCCTGGAAAAGTAGCCAAGGAAATTGTTGGTTTGCTCATTGTATCAGTTGCTCGGAGACACTAGCACCGGAAATTTGACAGGAAAGTGGAGAATATATAAGATAGCTCTATAATTACGCATGCACAAATAGAAACCGCGCTGGCGAACTCCTGCAGAGTTACGTTATGTTTTAGTCTTAAACCACGAGAGTATTCAGTACTTTGTCCAGCCTATCTTTAAACATATTTACACTTTGGCTTGAAACAATCTCTGAGGGAAGTTGGTTCCAGATATTAACTGTTTTATAGGAGAAGTAGTTACCGCAGATAGAGGTACTAAATGTCTTTAGTTCCAGTTTAAACCCATTATTTCATGTCGGATTGGTATTAAATGAGAATAAGTTCCTGTAGTCTACCTGTATATTCCATTGAGCATCTTTAAAACTCGAATAAGCTGACCGCGCAACCTCCTCGTCTCTAAGGTAAACAGATTCAAGCGCTCCAATCTCCGTTGGTTGTTTTGCATTCACATTGAATGGATCAATTTTGTAACCCTTGTTGCTTGTACCCTTTCCAACGTTTCTATATCTTTCCTAAGGGACGGAGACCAAAACTGCGCACAATATTTAAGTTGAGGTCCGACTAGTGAATTATAAAGGGACATTACAGTCTCCTTGTTCCTAAACTGGAACTGTCTTATAATATACCCTAAAATTTTTACGGCCCTCTTTTGGATTTCTGCACAGTGCTTTGATAGTTTGAGATCATTACTGATATAGACTCCTAAGTCTTTCACTAGATCGGTCTCAGTCAAGTTCCTTCCCAAGAGAGAGTAATCGGTCTTCGGGTTTTTGTAACCTCTGTGCATTACCTTACATTTGTCCGAGTTGAATGGCATAGCAGACCATTCGCCCAACACTGTCAAGATCATTTTGAAGCGTTTTTACGCCCTCCCCATTACCTACACTACTTCTTAATTTCGTATCGTCTGCAAATTTGGAAATTGTACTTCGGAGCCCGACGTCTATATCGTTAATATAAATGATAACAGTAAAGGACCAGAGAGAGAGAGAGAGAGAGAGAGAGAGAGAGAGAGAGTATTCCGCTGTTTATTGTTTTAATAAAAAAAATGTATACATACTTTAGTTGCAGATAGTATAAACATAGTATAGATATTATTGGTGCTCATTTTAGTGCAAGAAAGCAAGGAATGTGATTTATAAAATAGCGCAAATGTTTAAAATGTTCTCCATTTGTATCCAAGCATGCCTAACATCGATGAAAAAGAGACAGAACGGCAAACATGTGCATCATGCGTATCAGGTGAAATTGTAGCGCAGGCGTCGACGATACATTTAACGAAGTTCCCTGCGAAGAAGCCCGTTTATTGACTTGAAAGATGTTCTTCATTTCACCCCAAAGAGAAAATTCTAGCGGGTCATGGACCCATTGAATACCCGCCAAGATCACCAGATTTTACATCCCTCGATTTTTATCATATATATATATATATATATATATATATATATATATATATATATATATATATATTCTGTAAGTTGTAGGTTTTTAGGTGGTGTAGGTTTTGAAAGGAAAAACCGCACCCCATATTTACCACGACACGAGAATTCTTATCTGAAATTGCATCTTAGCATACCTTCCTTTCTTCTGCACTTCCTCTTCCTTCACACACTCCAACCACATTCTTACACCCCGTATACCAGATTTGCCACTCCCATATCTCTCTCTCTCTCTCTCTCTCTCTCTCTCTCTCCTTTCGTTTGTATCTGAGAGCGTCTAGGTTTGCTTGCTTACACGAACAAAGTCATCTTTTTCCTCTTTTTTATCTTTATTTTACGTGTCCCCCAAAATCAAACGAAATGGGGTCCAGGGATCTTGGAACCCACGCTAATATGAGTCGCGTTTTTAACACATTCTCTCTCTCTCTCTCTCTCTTTCTCTCTCAAAAAAAGAAGAAAATCGAAAAGACACAGCAAATGCCTTTCTACACAATAGGAAGAAGATGGCTTCAGTGATTTGTATTAAAAAAAAGAAAAAAAAAGAAAAAAAAAGATTCGTGTAAGTTCGAAAATATATTTTCTATTTTATACCTTTTTTTTACCCAACCTTTTACTTGAAGAACTTCATGTAAATAAGAAAAAAAAATTGAATTTTTTTTTTGGATTACCCTGTAAAATAATTGAAAACAAAAACTAAAAAATTTCTTGAGGAAAAAATTTGACAAAAACTATATATATATATATGTATAGAAACGACGTAAGTATAGAGGAGTGTTCTGCACACGAGGAAGAGAAATAACAAACAAATGAAAAATAAGGCACCCGCCCGGGAATCGAACCCAGGATCTTCCAATTGCCGGTCAGACGTGCTAACCACTACACCACGGAGCCACGATAGTCAGAAGTTGTAATTCTCCTACATAGGGCAGAAACCAATGCCTTGAGAGGGCACCCTCGCAAATCGTGAATATGTACATTTAACTGCAATGACCACGCCAGTGATGTAGTCGAGACCACCAAGTCCGAGACTGAGACCGAGACCGAGACCTGATCCTGTGAGACCAAGATCGAGACCGAGATCAAAGGTTCGAGATCGAGATCTACCTTCCGAGATCGAGACCCTTAAAATTCGAGACCGAGATCGAGATCGAGACCAAGCTCATGCCCTTTCAATTTGTTTTACACTACTATGGAAATTAGACTATGTTAAGTATATTAATAAACTAATAACTACTTTCTCAGATGTAGTGTGTTGAATGCAAAAAGTGTAACCTATAAATTAAAAAATGAATATATATATATATGTACTTTTTATTTATTTACTTCTTTTAAAGCATGATAGGTGCTCATTACACTTAAGGAACATCAGCATGCTCAGAAGATCTGCTGAAGTTCGACTTCTGTGGGGCCTCATTATTATGCCTCCATGGCTAAATACACGCTCAATTGGAGCATTAGAGGCAGGCACTGTTAAAACAGTCATGGTAATATTGGCCAGTGATGGGAATTTATCCCTTTTCTGGTGCCAAAACTTTATTGGAGAGCAGTTGTCTAAAATATGAGATTCATCGATCTCTAAGAGGTACCGCCGCAACTGTTTTCTGCGGTTCAAAATCTTCCCAGTTTCAACGTTCTTCTGCTTGGACCGATAGCTTTGATATTTTGCCATTAGTCTCGGAACTTTGGTTTGACTGTTTTATTTCGTCATCGCTGCTGTGAGAATGAGCGCTGTCTCTCTGTATCTGCTCATTCTCCGTGCCTGAGTTTCCTGTATAGCATTTTTCCAACACCATTTCTATGAAAAATAAATTGACATATCGGTACTATAAACAGAGGCATGGCAATTAGCATAAGGTCTAAATAATATATATATATATATATATATATATATATATATATATATATATATATATATATATATATATGACATTAATTCAACATCCACTGAGCCCAAAGAGATCTATAATGAATTTTAATGATAAAAAATACCGGTATAATGAATAAATATAAATAATAAATAAATAAATAAATAAATAATATATAAATAATTCTCTATTTAGTGTTTCCATTTTCAATAAATTAATCTGACGGGCGCGGGGGACAAATTTTTTTGTAGCGCTAACCTAAAAAAATCCAGACCCACACACTCCCGCAAGACAAACGTGGCAACTCAAAACAGGGTGACTGATTAGTGAATACCTAGAGTCCCTTACTTTTACAAACTTTCATAAACATTCTGAATTGTGTCTGTTCAACCAAGCCACCATCATGAGTATGCCAATAACATGTATTTCTCATTACGGTCTCGAGAGGTCTCGAAAGGTCTCGGGGAGAAAAACCGAGACCGCGTCTGTCGAGACCGAGATCGAGACCGAGATCTAAATAGCGGAGACCGAGATCGAGATCGAGATCTGCAAATTGGGTCTCGAGATCGGTCTCGAGACCGAGACCGATCTCGAGACCTACATCACTGGACCACGCAGTATATTAACGTATAGAAACGACGTAAGTATAGAGGAGTGTTCTGCACACGAGGAAGAGAAATAACAAACAAATGAAAAATAAGGCACCCGCCCGGGAATCGAACCCAGGATCTTCCAATTGCCGGTCAGACGTGCTAACCACTACACCACGGAGCCACGATAGTCAGAAGTTGTAATTCTCCTACATAGGGCAGAAACCAATGCCTTGAGAGGGCACCCTCGCAAATCGTGAATATGTACATTTAACTGCAATGACCGCGCAGTATATTAACGTATAGAAACGACGTAAGTATAGAGGAGTGTTCTGCACACGAGGAAGAGAAATGACAAACAAATGAAAAATAAGGCACCCTCCCGGGAATCGAACCCAGGATCTTCCAATTCACGATTTGCGAGGGTGCCCTCTCAAGGCATTGGTTTTTGCCCTATGTAGGAGAATTACAACTTCTGACTATCGTGGCTCCGTGGTGTAGTGGTTAGCACGTCTGACCGGCAATTGGAAGATCCTGGGTTCGATTCCCGGGCGGGTGCCTTATTTTTCATTTGTTTGTTATTTCTCTTCCTCGTGTGCAGAACACTCCTCTATACTTACGTCGTTTCTATACGTTAATATACTGCGCGGTCATTGCAGTTAAATGTACATATTCACGATTTGCGAGGGTGCCCTCTCAAGGCATTAGTTTCTGCCCTATGTAGGAGAATTACAACTTCTGACTATCGTGGCTCCGTGGTGTAGTGGTTAGCACGTCTGACCGGCAATTGGAAGATCCTGGGTTCGATTCCCGGGCGGGTGCCTTATTTTTCATTTGTTTGTTATTTCTCTTCCTCGTGTGCAGAACACTTCTCTATACTTACGTCGTTTCTATACGTTAATATACTGCGCGGTCATTACAGTTAAATGTACATATTCACGATTTGCGAGGGTGCCCTCTCAAGGCATTAGTTTCTGCCCTATGTAGGAGAATTACAACTTCTGACTATCGTGGCTCCGTGGTGTAGTGGTTAGCACGTCTGACCGGCAATTGGAAGATCCTGGGTTCGATTCCCGGGCGGGTGCCTTATTTTTCATTTGTTTGTTATTTCTCTTCCTCGTGTGCAGAACACTTCTCTATACTTACGTCGTTTCTATACGTTAATATACTGCGCGGTCATTGCAGTTAAATGTACATATTCACGATTTGCGAGGGTGCCCTCTCAAGGCATTAGTTTCTGCCCTATGTAGGAGAATTACAACTTCTGACTATCGTGGCTCCGTGGTATAGTGGTTAGCACGTCTGACCGGCAATTGGAAGATCCTGGGTTCGATTCCCGGGCGGGTGCCTTATTTTTCATTTGTTTGTTATTTCTCTTCCTCGTGTGCAGAACACTCCTCTATACTTACGTCGTTTCTATACGTTAATATACTGCGCGGTCATTGCAGTTAAATGTACATATTCACGATTTGCGAGGGTGCCCTCGCAAGGCATTGGTTTCTGCCCTATGTAGGAGAATTACAACTTCTGACTATCGTGGCTCCGTGGTGTAGTGGTTAGCACGTCTGACCGGCAATTGGAAGATCCTGGGTTCGATTCCCGGGCGGGTGCCTTATTTTTCATTTGTTTGTTATTTCTCTTCCTCGTGTGCAGAACACTCCTCTATACTTACGTCGTTTCTATACGTTAATATACTGCGCGGTCATTGCAGTTAAATGTACATATTCACGATTTGCGAGGGTGCCCTCTCAAGGCATTGGTTTCTGCCCTATGTAGGAGAATTACAACTTCTGACTATCGTGGCTCTGTGGTGTAGTGGTTAGCACGTCTGACCGGCAATTGGAAGATCCTGGGTTCGATTCCCGGGCGGGTGCCTTATTTTTCATTTGTTTGTTATTTCTCTTCCTCGTGTGCAGAACACTCCTCTATACTTACGTCGTTTCTATACGTTAATATACTGCGCGGTCATTGCAGTTAAATGTATATATATATATATATATATATATACTGTATATATATATATATATATATATATATATACAAATTAGCGGTAACATGAGTATGCTTTTAAGGGTATGATTAGTATAAATATTTACCAGAACGTTTTTCTCGAAAGAAGAAAGCTTCTCAATGATGCGATAAAAGTAAGCAACAAAAATATAACATCCATAAATTTACAAGAACTCGGGGGAAAAAAAATCTCCGAACAAAATTGTCACCCCGAAAAGAAAATAAAGAAAGAAAACGGGAATTTGAAGGGGGCTCCGATTTATTTAGAGATGAATAGTGGATTGAAGCGCTCAGACTGATCTTGGAGAAGAGATCTCCGGGCTCAAAGAAAGGATGCTGAAGTCGCTTGCCTTATTGCCTCTTGAATAATTATTCAATGCGTCTTCCTTCTCCTTTCAGTAATGGCGAGTAAACAACTAAATTCCAGTGAAAATTTCTCAGTTCTGGTTTGCATACGCTATCAATCAATTATTCACGTCGATCTCTGATATGAAATCAATTGGAATATACAGGGTGTTCAAGAAAGGACTGATCATTTTATTTTGCGTATAACTTTTATTAAAATTAACTCGTACATGTTTTTCTTAAAGCTTTAAAATGCGTAAAATGAGGAATGTTTTTTATACAAAAACAATTAAAGATATTTTCTTACATTCGATATTTCTTCTAACTTTGTACGAAATACAATAAAAAAAAGGTTTCCAAAATGGCGGCTTCTGATTTAAGTCGGTTGTATATATATAGAGAGACGATTATTAAATATATAACAAATCCAAGTTTTAAGATATTTATTCTATTACTACTACTACTACTACTACTACTGCTACTACTACTAGTAAT
Source organism: Bathynomus jamesi (assembly GCA_023014485.1). Classification (NCBI taxonomy): domain Eukaryota; kingdom Metazoa; phylum Arthropoda; class Malacostraca; order Isopoda; family Cirolanidae; genus Bathynomus; species Bathynomus jamesi. The sequence goes on along the minus strand of JAJOZX010001721.1, from coordinate 481,117 downwards.
AATAATGATAATAATAATAATAATAATAATAATAATAATGATAATAATTTAAACAAAATCTTTATTGAAAAATTCTTCTTCAAAAGTTATAAATCAAACATTCAAATTAAACACATAATTTATTACAACCTTTCCTGTTCATTAAACAAAACGGATTTATTTGAAGTTGGGCAAAAACTGGAAGAAAGAACGGAAGCAAGAGAACACACGGAATGGGGGAATATATTGACACACTATCAAATGCAAACCAGAGATAGAAATAAGAATAAAGCAAAAGAAATTCCTTTTCAAATGTATTGGTTAATATATATATATATATATATATATATATATATATATATCTATGATACACACAGACCGTGCATGGAACAAGGAACTCTTCTGGGATAATTAAATCCACTATAGTCCGAATAAGTAATGGTAAATGACAAATACCATAGTTTTTCTTTTTCAAGATGCAAGCCCGACGTGGGCAACGGGTCTCTCGCAAAGAGGTCCCATAAATATAGCTTCCCTCACCAGCTATCTGCAAAGCAGACAGGATCCAGCTTTGGGACATGGATCTAGGGTTTAAAGCAACCTAGCCCCACTACATTTAGAACCTCAATATAAGTAAAAGACTCGTTGCATTCACGTCGGATTGAATAAATCAAAGAAAAGGGGTAAACTATTATTTTTTAGCCAAAACCAACTTAACCTCAACTGGCAAGTTGAGCGTCCACTTTTCAAATGCACATAACATGTCCCGTTTTCATGATGGGAATGAACTCAGAATGGTTCCCTGAGTTTTTTATGATACACACAACCGTGCATGGAACAAGGACATGTTATGTGCCTTGAAAAGTGGACGCTCAATTCTGCCAGTTGAGGTTTAAGTTTTGGTTTTGGCTAAAAATATAATAGTTACCCCTTTTTCTTTGATTTATTCAATCCGACGTGAATGCAACGAGTCTTTTACTTATATTGAGGTTTTAAATGTAGTGGGGCTAGGTTGCTTTAAACCCTAGATCCATGTCCCAAAGCTGGATCCTGTCTGCTTTGCAGATAGCTGGTGAGGGAAGCTATATTTATGGGACCTCTTTGCGAGAGACCCGTTGCCCACGTCGGGCTTGCATCATGAAAAAGAAAAACTATGGTATTTGTCATTTACCATTACTTATTCGGACTATAGTTTTAATTATCCCAGAAGAGTTCCTTGTTCCATGCATGGTCTGTGTGTATCATAAAAAACTCAGAGAACCATTCTGAGTTCCAGGCACGTGCACAGGGGGGGTGCTTGGGGTGCTTGAGCCCCTGCCCTTTTTCTTCTTCATATCAAAAGTGCCCTTTTAGTCAAAATTCATAAATATATTGATTCGACATAAATTTGAATTAATTAGTTATATTTTTATTTAGTTACTGCTACTTCAACAGATTTTCGAAACTGGAATTACTTTGATCTATGATTTTTTTATTAGAATAATAAACTTAACATACCGTTACTATTATTTTGTCAATCAGGGAGGGCGTCCCTAGTGGTAACACTGACTGCAGCTGTTCACTGTTGATTGCGTCTCTCGGGTATGTGGGTGTATTGTTTACTGTTTGTTTATTTTCCGTTAACCTAAGCTAACTAGTGATTTCTCACTGATAATTATGGTAAGTTGGAATCCAAAGCAGTGTGACATTACTCCAAAAAATATTGTATGACATTACTCGTAAAGTTGGTAAAAACGTCCACGTCCCGGGGACGTGGACAGCAGAATACTGTAAATTATATGATGAGCAAGCTAAAAGTCAATATAAGTAAAATTGAATAACAATTGTAAATACACTCCAATATTTCAATATCTTCATATCTTTTGAAAATCTTGCAATAAAACATGCCTTTTTACAACAAATTTTCATTTATTTTCTTTAATCAGCTTTATATACAAAATAATGCATTGAATTTAATGGAATTTAAGAATATTTACCACATACAATTTTAAAATTTTTCTTTGTGTGTGTATACATATATTAGCCTATATGGCATTGCGGATTTCATTTTTAAAAATGTTAGGGGAGTGCCCTTTTTCAACTGAGCCCCTGCCCTTCTGAAAGTCTGTGCACGTCACTGCTGAGTTCATTCCCATATATATATATATATATATATATATATATATATATATATATATTATATATATATATATATTCGCATTTCTTTTTCAGTTAAAATGTAAAAAATAAAATTTTAGTTAAATTTCTTCATTGAATGATCTGTTTAGGAATTATTTTTAATACATGCCGAAGTAGATACTGTAGATAGACACTGATAGATAGACAGATAGCTAACTGGAAAAATAGACAGACGAATAGATATTTTAGATATTCTGCATATATGCAAATTATTACTTTGTACGTCTTGAATACATCTGCATGACAATGCTTTGAAGCTGTGAGTAACCAGAGTAGAGAGGTGAGGACAAGGGTAACTTTACTTTCTCGTGTACCAGGTAGGATCACTATTGGAGCGTGGTGACTTACAGCTTTAAAGCATTACACTGGTATGCATCAATTTTGCTGTCAAAGGTTTTGTAAGTGATTCTTATAGAGGTTTTCCTGCTGATTTCGAATCTGCAATCCGTTTTTCTCAATCAGCTCAGGTTATCCGGCTATGGCCTCATAAGTAAAATAGAATTTTTCGTGATTTTGTCAAAGCGGAATTGGAACAGTAACATCTATCATCACTTGTTTCACTTGTATAATATCTTTTTTTACTTTCAGGCATATAGATAAAATATTTCATAGTGAATAGAGCGTGTAAAAATGATCCCAATAGATTCTGCTACATATGTGGGACGGTTACCATGCCAAATAACCAGTCCCAAATCACTAAATTTGTGAAGACAATGTATAGAGAATACTTTGGAATTAAGCTAGGGGACCAGGACAAAAATTTCGCCCCTCATATGTGCTGCAAGACGTGCATTGAAAATTTGAGAAGATGGAGCAAAGGCAGAGCGAAATCTTTGCCTTTTGGAATTCCCATGATTTGGAGAGAAGGAAAGGATCACGTGACAGATTGCTATTTCTGCATGACAAACCTCCAAGGTGGGCTTATAAATTTATTTTTCTTAAATATTTTGAAATCCTCGTATGAAACTTGACATAATATTCACCATAATGTAATATTCACCTATATAGCATAATATTCACCATAATGGTAATCATACATTTACATATACATATTGTTATAGAAAATACATTTCCACATACATATTGTTATACAAGTTACATTTACATATACAATGATTATATATTTTCTTTCTTTTTCATTCATATTGTCCCCGAAGGGACAATATGAATGAAAAAGAAAGAAAATATACAGACTCCATCGACCTATTTCATATCTTACAGACCGCAGCCTTCCCTCACCGGCCGCCACTGTCTGAATGCTTCTTCTATTTCATATGTTTTATATCCATGTTTCTGTGTTTCTATTTTCAGGAGTTAACAAGAAGAATAAACACATTGTTTTATACCCTGACATTCCTTCTGCTATGAGACCTGTACCCCATGGTCCTGGAATTCCAATACCCGACCCACCTCAAACCCTGGACTTCGATGATTCTGATGATGAATCAATGACCAATGCCAATGACCAGTCCCAGTCGTATATACACCTCAAAATACCGCTTCAAATGAGCCGAGGCTTCTCAACCAGGCCAAACTTAATGAACTTACCAGGGATTTAGGACTTTCCAAATTAGCTGCCGAGATCTTGGGCTCACGACTTCGAGAGGACAACTTGCTGGCTCCGGGAACAACATTCTCCTGGTATAGGAAACGAGAGGAAGAATTCCGCAAGTTTTTTGCAGTGCACGAAAATACCTCTTCCTTAGTGTACTGCTGCAATGTTGAGGGGCTAATCGAATCCTTGGGCCTGCCATATAACGCATCAGAATGGAGGCTATTTATAGACTCGTCTAAACGAAGTTTGAAAGCAGTACTTCTCAACATTGGGAATAGAGTTGCATCAGTCCCTGTAGCACATTCCGTACAACTTACTGAGAGCTATGATAACATGAAATTTTACTGGATGCTCTCGTATACGACCAACATAACTGGAGGATCTGTGGAGATTTGAAGGTAATACTAATATCATAAGTAAACTATTGCTATTGACTATGTTGTTTTTCCAAAGGTTATTTGAGAGCGTATAAGAACACTTAACTTCCCCACAGAAGTGATACAGTCCAATGCATAGATTTTTTTATCTGATAGAACAAATTCTCTAAATTCTTTAAATATTTTCATTTTTTTTCAGATTGTGGCATTTGTATTGGGAATGCAAGGGGGATACACGAAATACCCATGTTTCCTCTGCAAATGGGATAGCCGAGCGGATGAGAAGCACTATGCACAGCGTGAATGGGCATCCAGAGAGAATTTTGAACCTGGGTCGCATAATGTCGTTTCAGTGCCCCTTGTACCACCAACAAAAATTTTGCTCCCACCACTTCATATTAAGCTGGGCTTGATGAAAAATTTCATCAAATCAATGAATAAGGAGGGTTCAGCATTCCGATATCTCAAGAGTAAATTTCCTCATATATCTGATGCTAAACTAAATGCTGGGGTTTTTGATGGTCCTCAAATTCGAACTTTGATCAAGGATACTCAGTTTGAAAACGCAATGACTCCAACTGAGAAGAATGCCTGGCAGGCATTCAAATCAGTTGTCACTGATTTTCTTGGCAAGCGTAGAAGTCCAGAATACGAGTCCGTTGTCGAAAACTTGATGGAAGCTTTCAAAGCTCATGGGTCGCGCATGTCCATAAAAATGCACTTTTTGTGGTCCCACTTGGACTATTTTCCTGAAAATTGTGGGGATTATAGTGAGGAACAGGGTGAATGATTTCACCAAGATATCAAAATAATGGAAGAGAGGTACCAGGGAAACTGGGATATCAATATGCTGGCGGACTATTGCTGGTGTTTGAAGCGAGACGTGCCCGAAGAAAAACACAGACGGAAAGCCAAAAAAACTTCATTCCTTCCTCAATAAACTTTTTCCCATATTCATTGTATGAATAAAAGTATTTATTCACACAATGTTTTCATTTTTCACGAGTGTTCTTATAATATTACTCGTATCTACAGTGTTTAAGCTAAAAAAATCAATAAATTTGGGGATAAAATTGGACTTATAATAAATGGCCAATAGAGAAAAAACCTGACCTGATTGAGTAAAACCAATGTCATTTTCGAATTCAGCATGGTCGAATTATATAATATGAGTTGAAAAAACCCTCACAGCAGACAAAAAAATTTCATATGCATACCAGTGTTATCTAAGTGTCCGCTTTTAGTGGTTTTCTGTTACACACCTCTAATGGCCTTGTTTTAGAGGAAAAACAAAACAAAAAATTTTCAGTCAGAAGAGAATACAAAGTGACTGAATTTTACAGTTTTTTTTGACATTTTTCTGTACAATTTAGATATTTGATATGACATTAATATATTGACAGTATTCTAATCTGAATATGCCGTTGCAAGCGTGGAAGCTTTTTAGGCAAAATTAATGGGATTTAGTTCGTTTATTACTTTATTACATAAAAGAAATACCTTTCAATACCAATACTTTATTCGCCAAAGCATTGTATTCCGTATTTAGGGAAATCCTTCTCTCCATCTGAGAACAATCAACCAATATTTGAAGAAGTCTCCTTTAATTTACACCTTTTTTAAGCGTTAAGTTAATATTCCCCCCCCCTCCCCCCCTACACACACATTGTGGAACTCTCTCTCTCTCTCTCTCTCTCTCTCTCTCCCTCTCTCTCTCTCTATATATATATATATATATATAATATACTATATATATAATATATTATATATATATATATATATAATATTATATATATATATATATATATATATATATATATATACTGTATATTATGATACACACAGACCGTGCATGGAACAAGGAACTCTTCTGGGAAAATTAAATCCACTATAATCCGAATAAGTAATGGTAAATGACAAACACTATAGTTTTTTCTTTTTCATGATGTTAGTAGCCCAACGTGGGCAACGGGTCACTCGCAAAGAGGCCCCAAAAATATAGCTTCCCTCACCTTATCGGCAAAGTAG
>JAJOZX010001721.1:332500-465000 GCA_023014485.1 Bathynomus jamesi | reverse complement strand
CCGCCTGTTTTCTTTGTCAGTTGAAATTCGCCGTTTGAAAGGGAGATTCGTGGAAAATGTGTCTCTGCAGCGTTTAATTTGAAGTTGTTACGGCTTTTATTATAATTGGCTATCTAATACTACAGAGTTTTATATAAAAAAAAGTTGATAGAATCGTACAAATTGTGAAATGATAAATGCTTATTTAATTTTGGTTACTAGCGCATACAGAGGGTTCACAAAAATAAATAGATAACTTCTTTATTTTTTCCAAAATCTTTTGATTTTATTATAAAAGTCATTAAATAATAATAAATTTATTAAATTAATATATTTAAAATAATGTTGCTTTTTCTTCCCATTTATTAATTTAATAAATTTATTATTATTTACTAACTTTTATAATCAAATAAAAGAAAATTATGGCAAATAGAGTGTCTATTTATTTTTGTCAATACTCTGTACGACCTTTGGCGGAATATATGTGAAAATATGATGATAACAATGATGATTTTGGTTGTTTAGCGTTCTTCGCAACATCCGTAGAATATCATACTATGACGAAGGGTAACTGCCGTTTATAAAGTACTCTTTAAAATTTTCTATTTTCTATTTCTATTCTTGGATTGTCTCAAAATATGCAAATAAATGGAAATAAAGGATTGAAATATATAAAATATTATTTCCATTCTTTAAAAACGTTCAGATTTTTGAGATGTTAAAAAAATGGAGTCAGAGAAACGCTTTGAAAAGCGTTTATAGGCGATAGTGCATAAGTTGGCTGTAAATTATTCTTGGAAAAATACTTGGCCGTAGATAGATAAATAGATAAAGTAAAATTACTATGACGAAGGGTAACTGCCGTTTATAAAGTACTCTTTAAAATTTTCTATTTTCTATTTCTATTCTTGGATTGTCTCAAAATATGCAAATAAATGGAAATAAAGGATTGAAATATATAAAATATTATTTCCATTCTTTAAAAACGTTCAGATTTTTGAGATGTTAAAAAAATGGAGTCAGAGAAACGCTTTGAAAAGCGTTTATAGGCGATAGTGCATAAGTTGGCTGTAAATTATTCTTGGAAAAATACTTGGCCGTAGATAGATAAATAGATAAAGTAAAATTATTTTTACACGTTTAATGTAATGCCTCCTTATGGTACTGTTCCATTAAGTGCCCCCTCAAAACCTACGGGAGAATTATTGAATATCCAGTTAGATTAACCGTACGCCCTTGATGATTGGTTAGGTTAAGTCTTGATATTTTCGTTAGTTTTAACGAAATTATCACGACTTAACCTAACCAATCATCAAGGGTGTACCGTATAGTTGAAAAAATACTTGGCCGTAAATTAGGTAACACCAATTTCTTGTTTGTTTGTGACAACTTTTCAAAAAAACAAAATGGTGGGATACATATTAGCCATGTTGTTATGAATTTTTGTTGTTAATTCTGATATTAAACGTGTAAAAATCATTTTACTTTATTTATTATAATTTAAGGCCAAGTATTTTTTCGAGAATAATTTACGGCCAACTTATGCACTATCGCCGCGTTTATATATATATATATATATATATTATAATATATATAATATATATATTATATATTATATATAATATATGTGTGTGTGTGTGTGTGTGTGTGTGTGTGTTTTAACAGTGTACACACACACACACACACACATATATATATATATATATATATATATATATATAATATATATATATTATATATATATATATATATATATGTGTGTGTGTGTGTGGGTGTGTGTGGGTGTCAGAATTACATACTCGTTTCTATTGTTTGCAAAGAGAAAATAATTGGTAAAGATTTTACATTAGTCTGTCCTTAAAAATAACTGATAAATTAAAATTATTTTGAATTTGTTAAAATGAAGACCATGTAAAACATCATGAATGGATGTGAAGAGAGAGAATATCTGCCTGTTATAAACTTTATAAATAATATTTACGTATATCTCTCAATTCATTTTTATAAACGTTAAAATTACATTGGGCTACGTCGTGGCCGATGTCGTAACACCGCTTGCTGGAGATCAGCTAAGTTAAGCGACATTGGGTCTGGGTAGTAGTTGGATGGGAGACCGTCCTCCGCGCCCAGATTATGTAGCGACCCGTGGTTCGGATTCCACGTAAAGCTGCAGATCCCTTCCGTCATATGACCTTAGATGTTGCGAAGGAGGTTAAACAACCCCAATTAAAGAAAAAAAACAATAAGGGAGGTTTTTATGTTACCGAAATGATGTTTATAAAGGGGATTCCGTAGTGTATGACATCGGTTCACTACAAGAGTAGTGAAGGCATTCAGATCGGGGGTTCAGGTCTGATGATAATAAGTCAGGAGGGACAAATACTGGCGCAACAACAATCAAGCCGAATTGATACGCCCCATTGCGCTAACTCTTAGATTATTATAAACAACACAGTAGCGATTCGAACCCCCGATCTCAATCTTTTCCCTTCGTTTATAGAGAAGCGATGTTACTCACTGAGATACGGAAGCTGGCTTTCATAATACTAGTTAATAATAATGGCGGAGTTATCGCAATGGACAACATTATTAGTACGCCCTGATTCCTGTGCTAATTCCTGGTCCCCTTCACTGATTATTATTCATTACACGTTAAACTGTGTATGAATACACCTTCCTCCTTCATATTAAGCTTACATACAATTATTTTAAGACTGTACTTATGAAACTAATGTTTGTTATGAATAACAAAGATGAAGAAGGAATGAATATTTGATATTCTTTTAGCGAGATATGAAGACAAAGTTTAACGTCATTATTTCAAACAATTTTTAAAACCAAGCAGTTTCCTGGCTATCCTCGATTGCATGATTTCATGACATCATTAAACGAGGAAACTTAGGCAATAAAAGCAAGGATATTAAATTTAGAAGGCTTTTAAAGTCTTGCATGACTTAAAGCAGTGCTGTTGGTCTAACAGACCAACCATGGTACCACTTGCAAAATTGTTCGACAAAGACAGCAAAAAAATATTTTAAAAACTTAAAATATAAAATGTTAAAACTATCGTTGTGTATATATATATATATATATATACACAACGATAGCATCCATATATATATATACACACACACACACCTTTGGTTAGCTTCCGCCCGAATTGTTCATTCTGACGAAGGTCAAGCTTTTCACTCCACCTTAGACCTACAGTTTAACGTGGAATCCGATCCACGCCCCATCAGCAGCCCAGCGTCTTAATCACTAGGCCACCTAGGGTACCCATTTATCTACCAACCACTTTCTTTATTGTGTGGAAGGATGAACAGCTGGGTTTTGCCGCGCGCCGGCTGCCGTCTGGTCTCGAACCCGGGGCCGATAGATTCGTAGTCAGCGACGCTAACCACTACACCACCGAGGCGCAATCACTACACCACCGGCTAAAAGCCGCAATCAAGTCGTATAGAATGGTTGATAAAAGAGTAAGCTTTAACTTTTCAAACATTTTATTCAAACCGAAAACAAGAAAAAAAATTACAAATGAAGTTGAAATTAAATGAAAAGATATCTTGCTGCTTATACGTCCAATTGGTCTGTATGGATACCGTCGTGGTGAACGCATAATTGCATATGACGCCAAGTGCGCCGTGAAGCTTGTCGAAGTATTTCATGCATAATGGCTGAGAATATGTGAAGAATTTCCATTTTTAATTCTTCAACAGAATGCATTCGGATGTGGCTAAATTTGTTCTTCAAAAAAGAACACAACCAGTTATCACAAGTTGCGAGGTCGGGACTTCTGGGAGGCCAGTTGTGAGTCTCCTCGCCCAATTCACACCGGAAATTAGTTGTTGAGAAAATTACGCACGTTAATAGCATAATGGGTTGATGCACCGTCTTCTTGTAAAATAACAATGTTTACGGGGCCCGCTTTCTCACGTTCGGGAATTAACCAATGAGACAACATCTCCAGATGACTTTGACCAGTCACACTCACATCGAAAAAATGTGGACCAACAATCAGTTCATAGGTTACACCATCTCACATCATAACATGTGAGGGTGTTGGGCTATTTCTTCAAAGAAATTGGGATATTCTTTCGCCCAGAAGTAAACATTTCGAGATCTCGTACTCAGATATACGGCACATTCGTCAGTGAACATAATGTTTTGACGAGAAACTAAGGTTGGAAATTCCTGCGCTAAAACTTGACATGACTGCCCCTTACGTTCATATCATGATTAGATAATTCATTGATAAATGCGGGCCTGTACTTATGGTAGCCTTCCTGCTTCATCAAACGTCACATGGAACCTCTTGGAATATTGAATTCAGCGGATCGATTCTTAGTTGATTTCTTGGGATTTCCTCTAAACGAACACTAACGTCCGCATATTTCTGCGGTCTCCAAACATCGTTTGACATCTAAAACAGATCCGGTTGTGAATGTTTTATTCTCCAGTTTATGTAAATTTGCCTCAGTCGGAGCAGCTTTATTAAGACGCATTGCAAAGTCTTCACTTATATCATTATAAGTTTTACCAATACGTTCATTTTCGTAAACCCAAACACTCACGTGTCATAACAAGACGCTCCTCGATTGTGAAAGAACTTGTATCCGCCATGTTGAAGACTTGATAGCTTACGTCATAATGAAGTTTGTTTACATACCACATAGCCTAGGCTAGGCAGAAGGTGATTGTCCTAGGCCTAGCTGCTTCTATTTGGCAAATTTGTGTGAATTCCTTTATAAATATTCTTTGGAACAAATTCTTCATTTCTAATTCCTGTATATTTCTAAACGACCCAATCGCGACTTTTGGCCACCCTTGTGCGTATATATATATATATATATATATATATATATATATATATATATAGGCGCTTCGGTGGTGTAGTGGTTAGCGTCGCTGACTACGAATCCATCGGCCCCGGGTTCGAGACCCGACTGCAGTCGGCGCGCAGCAAAACCTAGCTGTTCATCCTTCCACACAATAAAGAAAGTGGTTGGTAGATAAATGGGTACCCTAGGTGGCCTAGTGGTTAAAACGCTGGGCTGCTGATGGGGCGTGGTTCGGATTCCACGTTAAACTGTAGGTCTAAGGTGGAGTGAAAAGCTTGACCTACGTCAGAAGAATAATTCGGGCGGAAGCTAACCAAAGGTCATATATATATATATTGAGCTCCTTTATAAAAAAAATATAAATTTATAAACACTGGAATTGTTTTAATATAATTGTCTTCACTTTCTTCAGCTTTGAAAATCTCATTCAAAAATTTTGCATTAATTTAATAATAAAAGTACTCCATTTTTTGCGCTTTTGAATGGGTTGAAAGGAATTAAATCACTTTTAATGGATGATCAAAGGAATAATTCGAAGAGCGAAATTCATCTTTAAATCTTTGATTTGCTGTTAAACTGAAATGATTTTCAGCCTCCAATACTCAAAGCCGATTTCTATTCAATCCTCCATTTATTCCAGAATGGATTGACGTCCTCAAAATTTTGAGTGAAATACGCCGAATTTAACTTAAAATGGGAACCTATTTTTTTTTTTTTTAATAGACTTTATTAATATGGGAAATGGTGTAAGGTCGTTACCGTCAGATGAAAATCTCTAGGGAGAAAATGGTTGAGATGTAATATAGCTAATAAAAATGGAACTTTTTCCTATTCTGTATTTTGCTTTTTAAGATACGTTTTAGAATTTTAACTTATCGTATTGTTTTATTTTGATTGAAGATGTTGGCAAAATCTTTGCCTTTTTGTTATTACATCATTACATCATTATTACATTACATTTTTACATCTTTTCCCTCTGAAAAAGAGGTAAAAGAATAGGAAATAAGAAAGAAAGAAAAGAAGTGACAAGGAAATAGGGGAAAAGGTTCGGCTTCCGCTTAAAACACAACAAAAAAGTTTCTGCACCAAAATAAATTCACTCTACATCCTTGCCAGTCGTACGACGACGACGACGATTGGCCGATTGTAAACTTTTGTCTTTTTTTTTTTTTTGTCTTTTTCCTATTATAAATTGCCTTTCACTTTATATACTCTTTGCAAGTTTTCTTTTTTGTATTTCAACTGTCACTTGGCAGCAGGAGTTTTTGCTTTTTTATATAGAAAGGGCGGGCGTCCGCAAAAATGCACCCCTTTATAAGAGAGAGCCGAGATCAAGGTCTCCGAAGCTGACGATGATATATATATATATATAAATTCTGAAAGATTGCATAGTGTGTAAAATGCATGTATGTGTAGCAAAGAAAAGAGGGAGAAGTATGTGTTTGAGAGCATGCTGGACTTCTCACAGGGTAGATGAAACACGGTAAAAGATCAGCTAAGGAGAACAGTGACAGGAGAAACGGGAGTTCCCGCACTCCCTGTCTCCTACCTAACGTCTCCTCCCCCCAACCACCACGAGTACTTCCCTGTTCGTTTGGTGTCCACAATCTCCTCCACAAGGAAGAGTTTAAGATTTAAGCTGATTAAATGGTCCCGTTACTTGCAAGATCACCAATTTTTTTATTTTTTTACTTCCTAGAACATAATTGCATTTAGCATGTGTAAATTAATGTAATTCACATTTCGTTTCATATATACTGTGTGTGTATATATATATATATATATATAATATGCGCCTCGGTGGTGTAGTGGTTAGCGTCGCTGACTACGAATCCATCGGCCCCGGGTTCGAAACCGGTGACGGCAGCCGGCGCGCAGCAAAAACCAACTGTTCATCCTTCCACACAATAAAGTGGTTGGTAGATAAATAGGTACCCTGGGTGGCCTAGTGGTTAAGACACTGGGCTGCTGGTGGGGCGTGGTTCGGATTCCACGTTAAACTGTAGGTCTAAGGTGGAGTGAAAAGCTTGACCTTCGTCAGAATGAACAATTCGGGCGGAAGCTAACCAAAGGTTATATATATTTTATATATATATAATATATATATATATATATATATATATATATATATATGTGGGATTTATAAATAAACTTGGAACAGTTGCAAAGCGTTATATATTGGCATCTCGAAGTTTGCTTCGCCCTTTGAATTGATTCTCTACCATCAACCAACCAACACATTTTAACAACCAATTGTCGTTTGGTCGATCCCTACTTCAAAATTTCAGCCAATTTAACAACAGTTATGAACTGAGATTGTTAAAATTTGTGTTCATTTTGAAGAAGAAAACCAATTTTGAGCGATTATGTACGATTGCTAAAATCAGAATTAATTTAGTTGTACATCAGTTTGAGATCTTGATGCTTTTAACTAACGATAAAATGAAAGTTTTTAAATCTTCAAAATTTAAAAAAATTATTTATTTAAGTTTCAGACGTTTATTAGTTTAACTCTGAAGTTTAAGGAGGAAGATAATGTAATGTAAATAGAAGGTTTTTCACCGTAATTTACCCTCAAAGTTACTTACTAAAACGATACAATTTTTTGCAATTTTTCATACCATAACTGTAAATTAGAATTTTAATTTTAGCCATTCAATGAAGATAGAAACTGAGTTTCTGATTCATACCATCGTATGTTTATATGATGATAAAAAAAATTGAGTTATAAACTTGAAAAATTACGCGTACTCCTCAGATAAAGGATGTAGAAATACTAAGGAATTTAATCCCATTTGTACGACAATTTAACTTTCTCCTCCTCTCATCCAACGTAACGTTCAACATTTAAAAAAAAAAAACCGAGTTATCGAAAACAACTGTAATGTTACAGTTTAAATTTCTTCTTCGTAACTTTTCTACTTTTACAGAGAATGGGAATTGGAATTATTAAAACACTTTTAATAGAAATATGTTTGATATTGATTGAAAACAAAGAAGAAAATATTCAATTTCATACGCAAATGAATTCATCGCTGTTTAATGACGGTGACAGTAACAGAAAATGGTCTTTCATTTCCTAAACACGTTTTTACATGTTCAGAGTTGAAATTTCACAACTTCTCTCATTTCGTTTTTAACTTTTAACAGAGGAAAAAACTTTGTAGAAAAGCATATTCAGAATGTTCAAATTAATTTAAAGTTTATGAATTTAAAAATACTTTGTTTCCGATTGCTTTCGCAAATTAAATTTAGTTTCATTATATATATATATATATATATATATATAGAGGGAGAGAGAGAGAGAGAGAGAGAGATTCATTTTGTAATCAATGTACAACAGTATCGATTAAACGCTTATAACCACTCTTTTCTTTCATGTTCATAGCAAGGTCATAACGTTTGATAACTAAGTGGAGTTAGTGAGTGCCAAACAGTCACAGCTTCTCTCATTCCTCGTAATTGCATATTTTTGCATTTTAAAGTTTGTGATTTATATCATCACATTTTGAAATATATATATATATATATACACACACACACAATTTTTGTTGCATATAAGACTCGAGGTTCTTCAATTAAATTGTTGAATGATACGGACATTGAATGCTAAAAGCTAAACAAGATCTTTCGATATTTTGAATTAGAACTAAAATTGCAAAAAAGATTTATTGAAAATAGACAAGTATTTTGAACTTGAAGAACTACTGAGATTTATTGGAAATAGGAGAGATTAAGTCACCTAAATCAGTTTACATTATATGGTTTGAGGTAAACCTTATATAACAGACGTTTATGAAAGGTTTAACCCTGTATGTATGGATTCTTTTTTATGGTCCTCTTATGGATGTGTTTATTTGGGATCTTAACTTTTCGTTGATGTCGTCTATAGTGGATTGAGAGTCTATTCTTTCGAGAGTAAGCCATTTTCAGTGTAAGAAGGCTCGAAAGAAGAAGAAATCCCGCTTCACGCTTTGAACGCGAGAGTTCGGTAGTACATATATATATTAATGTTTCTGGCGTTATAGGTATGCGACCAACTCAACTCGTATCGTCTAACTAGTCCTTAATTAAAGGATAGTTTGAACACTTATTTCCCGACTTGAATTTAAGTACAACCGCGACCATAAGTACGTTGGACTTATAATAAGATAAGGCTTCTCATGATTTGAGTTTGTCTATCTTGAAGTGAGTATATTTTTGACAGAGCATCCCCCCATCTCCTACCCCCACCCCCCCCACAAAGCGCTATGGTACATTAAATTAAAATGGACGAACGCGAAATAAAATCATTTATCAGTTTCAAAAGAAAATGGTTACCGATCGTGTAACTAATACCAACCAGACGAGAGATAGTTTCATGTTGAAATGACCAATATAAGAGGTAAATTTAAGTTTATACCTTCAACGTTTCATCCCAGATACCCCAAAAAGTCGACACAATCGATACTGTCGTGACTAATTCTCAGCTGGAATGGTGGTTTGCGAGGTTGTGGTGAAATTCATGCATTGTTCTGTTATGTTAATCACAATACGGTTCGAGAGCCATCACATTTTATATACAGAAAGTTGACAAAAGTAAACAGACACTTTTGTTTTTTTTTCAAATAACAGATTTGAGTCACTATATTTGAGTCACTTTATTTAGAATCGCGTTACTTTTCCCTTTGCATCATGTAAAGCTGCCACACGTTATGGCATTCCATTGATGAGCTTTGCCACTTATTCGTGTGAAGGCAATCATCGTGGGAGTCTATTTATTTTTGTCAACCCTCTGTATTACATAAATTTATAGTATATACACCATTAAACGGTTAATTGTAAGCTCATTATAAACAGATCACTGTTAATGATGATGTTGATATTATTTAAGTAATGAGTTTAAATCAATTCAGAAATGTGATACAACTCACTTTACATGCAAATCACACAATTACGAGGAATGAGAAAAGCCATGATTGGGTGATTTGGGCCATTCATGGTTGGTTTTTCAAACGTTTAATATCATTACGGCCCTGCCGTGAGCATAAAGAGAAAGATGGTAAAACATTTATATATATATATATATATATATATATATATATATATATATAGAGAGAGAGAGAGAGAGAGAGAGAGGGGGGGGGGGATTGACAAAAGTAAATAAACACCTTTATTTTTAAATTTTTGTTTATTTGGTTATAAAAATCAATAAATAATAAATTATTTGAGTCATTATATTTAAAGTCGCGTTCCTTTCCCCTTTGCATTTATTTATGCAATAAATTTTTTATTTATTTTTGACTTCTATCAACCCTCTCTCTCTCTCTCTCTCTCTCTCTCTCTCTCTCTCTCTCTCTCTCTCTCTCTCTCTCTCTCTATATATATATATATATATATATTATATATATATATATTAGTGGTGTACAGATTAAGCGGCATTAGCACCGGCAGAATCGGTCATTTTGGTGGCATCGGTATCGGCCAAATTTAGCCGATTCTATCACCGATTCTTTGGAAGTTTAAAATTTTTATTACAAAACAAAATCTATATTTATAGAAAATTAAACAGACACACAGTATTTATGATAATTTATACTCATTTCAAAGTGTAATTATATAAAAATATTTTACATTCAAGAAAAAGGGAAAGCTTAATAGGTTAAGTTGCCTATAAATTTACATTTTCTCTTACTAGTTAATCTCTAAATATAAACTATTGTCGTCTCCGAATCTATATTAATTATAATTCTATATTAAATTATACTTTATAATTTATATATTAAACCATCTTATTATGTTAACTTTATTTTAAGTATTTTAATAATTTTATAAACCTAAATTATATGTTCATTTTTATTTTTATTCAAATTGTCCAGCAGGGACTTGAAATTTTAATGAAAAATTTGTTGTTGTTGACATTGTTGAAGAAAGAAAATATAATGTTATAATGTTTCAGACCAACAAAGACCCTAGGATCCACTCATGGCTGGTCTACCTAACTGTGTTCGTAATTGTGTATTGTGTATGTCCTCCGTGGTGGCGGAGGGGACCTACAATTTTACGTGGGTTCCGAACCACAAAGCCTTAATTTTACTACCTTAAACTATACCCAATCTATCAACATATGCGTCTAATCGATTTTTAAAAATGTTTATAGACGTGCTACTAATTACTTCTACCAGAAAACTATTCCACCTCTTTACTATTCTATGCGTCAAAAAGTTTTTGGCAACTGCTGTCTCGAACCTTCTACTTGTCAACTTACACCCTTATTTCTAGTCCTATTATATTGAGATATTTCGAAAAAGCTATCTCTATCTACATTATCGAACCCATTCATAATTTTGAAAACCTGGATTAGATCACCCCTTAGCCTCCTAGTCTCGAGTGTAGTCAATTTTAACTCTTTAAGCCTATCCTCGTACGACTTCGACCTAAGCGACGGAATCATCTTAGTTGCTCGTCTTTGAACTCTTTCGAGTTTGTCTATATCTTTTCGCATATGCGGATTCCAAATTGGATCGCGTACTCCAAATGGGGTCTAACTAATGATTTATAAAGAGGAACTATAATATCGCGCGATTTGTACTCAAAATTCCGAGCTATAAAACCTAACACTTTGTTCGCTTTATTGACCACCCTCTGTTTCTTACCTCGCAACCACTCTTCTATCCAATTTATTACTACACCCCTGATTCCATGAGCCTTAGTTTTTTTCAATGAGTCTTTTGTGCGGTACGGTGTCAAACGCTTTTTGAAAATCTAAATACACTACATCAACCGCCTGGTGTCTATCGTAAACTTCAACCACGCTTTGGAAAAATTCTAAAAGATTAGTTAAGCAAGATTTGTTTCGCCTAAAACCGTGCTGCGTATTTCTAACCAAGTTATGCAATTCTAAGTGTTCGACTATACGATCCCTAATTATTGATTCCAGTAGCTTACCTACAACAGACGTTACCTTCAACACAAAGAAAAACAATTACTTTAAATATTGGTATTTAATTTATGAAACTAAAATTAAATTATTTTGTCATTTTACTGAGTAATAAAACTTTTTAACATCATTTTAGCTTCGGTATTTGAATAACAAATTCTGGTGCTGTATATTGTGGAGTGAGCTGAGAAAAAGCATTTAAACAAATTTGAAATGTAAAAATATGAAAATTAAAAGTTTTCACATTAAATTAGCAAAATTTATGAAGGGAATTGATTATTTAAAATAAAGGAAAAGAATCGGCATCAGCTAAATTTGGAATCGGTACATCAATTTTTATATATATATATATATATATATATATATATATTATATATATATATATATATTATATATGTATATATAAATACATTACCTGTACAGAGAGTTGACAAAAGTAAATAGACATCTTTGGTTTCCGTCCAGTGTTTGACTTGATAATAAAAATCAGTAAATAACAGATTTACTCAATCACTATATTTAAAATGGTGTTGCTCTCCCCCTTGCATTATGTAAAGCTGACACACGTTCTGGCATTCCATTTAAGAACTTTGCCATTTATTCTTGAGGACAATCACCGTGGTGTCTATTTATTTCTGTCAACCCTCTCTACATCACAAACATTCCACACATTGAAATAATGGGAGGGAGTGAAAATACATCCTTTAAATTTTCCGTCTTTATATATCGCGTTGGTGTATTCCTTTGCAATATAACAAAGGAGAAGAATACAAGATTTTTCGTATCTTTGTATTCATGTGTTTCCTTTCCTTTGCGCAATCCAGAAGGAATAGCTCGATGTACATCCAATTTCCGGTCCTGTCAAAGGATTCTTCGCTATGACTTTGTTTTCGCATTTGATTTTCAGTAACAATTAAAACCTTTCAAGCTTTGACAAGTATGAAAACACGAATTGACGAGAGAAAATCGCGTGGTCGAGGCGTTAAATATAGTTTTGTTACCTTAAATTTGGGATTCAAAACCTGTTTCATTTGTCAAATAAGTAGAAAGAATGTCACTCTCTGGTATTCATACATTATTTTTCTTTAGTTACCCATGATTTTTTTCATTTTTTTTAAATTTTTTTTTTAAACATTTTTTCCGATGTTGGAAGATGATATTCGCGGTTTACATCATATTTTCTCATAATATATAATTGCGTTATGAATGGAAATGTACTTTCTCTAAGAGAGAAAGTTCTTGTATGCAAGATTCCTTTCGAAAACTGCTGCTGCTGCTGCTGCTGCTGTTGCTGCATGGTCTCGTTATGAAATAGGCGATGAATCTTAATTTACGTAACAAGCAATAAATAGATCTTTTTTTTTTTTTTTTAAGGGAAACTATACGATTGAACAATAAAAAGTTCCATTTGTTATCAACTGTGACAAAATGCTATTGTTAAAACTTTCAAACATTTTAGCAAACTTTTGCTTTTCTTTTTTTTATTATTTATTGTTTACTCCTGAAGAGGATTTAGATTTTGACTTCCTCTTACTTACTTGGTTGTTTAAAATACAATAAAATTTATTAGAATAAAGATTATCATTATCATTAACATTATCATCATTATTATTATTATCATTATTATTATCATTAACATTATCATCATTATTATTATTATCATCATTATTATTATCATTATCATTATCATCGTTATTATTGTCATTATTATCATTATTAGTTACAAAAAGTAACCCTGAATGATGGATTGTTTAATCTTATTCGCAAAGGCTATATGACTAAGGGGACTTAAGCTTTACGTGGGGTCCGAACCACGGGTCGCTACATAATCTGGACGCGGAGGATGGGCTCTCTCATCCAGCCCAATGTTGCTTAACTTCGTTGATCAACGGGAAGCGGTGTTATGACATCGGCTACGACGTAGCCCTTTTAACCTAAATCATACTATAAATTGCTACTAAAATACTTTCCATCTTCGTCAGAATGAACACTTGAGTTAAGCGCCCGCGCGCGCGCACACACACACACACACACACACACACACACACACACACACACACACACACACCAAATAATAATAAAAAATAAAACTTGGTTGCAAGACAATAGTAAATTGAACCATTAAGGTTTGGTGCCATCCCCCGTAAGCGAAATGAAGATACTGAGGTCGAGGGTTCGACTCCCGATAGTGCTGATTAATAATAGTAAGAGTTAGAGCAATGGACCGCATTCATCTGGCCGAAGCACTGTGCCAGGTATGGCTCTCATCACTGATTATTATTCTTATTATAATTATTATTATTATTATTATTATTATTATTAATACTTAAGTTTTTTACCAAGAAGAAAAATATGCATGGTTGGTGCAATCAGTGTATGGTTGAACCAACCATTTGGATTGGTTGTGAAATGATTAACCATGTATTTTGATTGGTTTAAACCAATCATTTTCTCTGTGTAGAATAAAATTTCAAACATTTGCAGAATGTAACCAAGAGTTACGACAGCCAAATTCTAATTTAACCTAACCTAACGCAACCAATAAATTAATCTAACCTTTAACCTAACTAAACCTAATTTAACCTCACCTAACCAAACCTAACTTAACCCAACCTAGCCCAAATTGATTTAACTTAATTTAACCTAACTAAACCCTAATTTAACCTCACCTAACCAAATTTAATTTAACCTAACACGCAACCTAACTAAACCCTAATTTAACCTCACCTAGCCACATTTAATTTAATCTAACCTAACCTAATCTATTTTAATCTAATTTCTCCAAGTCAAACCTCATCAAAAACCTGTCAGCTAACCTCAGTAATTGTAAGGTTCGATAATGTGGTCTTTCAATGATTTCCTAAGACTTCATCAATTTATTTTTATTTCGAGGAAATGTGGTATTTGATCTCGTAATTATAAAGAATGGTGAGGCGATGCTTCATAAATACTTGGTATATAAGATACGTGATACGATCCTTAAGGCTTATCCCATTAATGTCAACTTAAAGCGGGTGATATACAACTAGTAACAAGATTAGAAAGCTTTTTCTAATGTAGTAACAATCTTTATTTTATATATATAATATATATATATATATATATATATAGAGAGAGAGAGAGAGAGAGAGAGAGAGGTGATGCATGAATGTGTTGCATAAATCGCAGGGTGTATTTTTGAAACAAAAGGAAAGAAAAAAGACCATATAAATATAAGTCGAGGAACCCGTAGGTTTCGAGCTATAGCACGCGACAGAAAAATGAAACTTCTAAGGATTTTTTATATTTTATGCAAATACAGTGTGATACATTTGCTACATTAAAGTAAATGTTCGAAATTCTTTCCTACTTCTTGAATGCATGCCTCAGCACGTCGCACCGGTGATTGTCCGACACACTCAAAAATTCCTGGAGTATTGCGGATCGTTTCGCAATTGTCTCGAACTCGGTGCCACAATTCATCACGTGCTCGGACTTCTGTAACATAAACTAGGCTTTTTAAATGACCCCCCCAAGTAATATTCTCTCGTTAAACGGGCGAAATGAGCTGGTGCACCATCATGCATGAATCACATTAGTCGTCGAGTTCTGATAGGCACTTGCATTGGCAAAGTCTGCTCAAGGAAACGCCTATACGAATCTCCAGTCAGTCGCTGCGGTCGTGTGCTTTAGCTCGAAACCTACGGGTTTCTCCACCTACGTTTATATGGTCTTTTTTCTTTTACTTTGCCTGCGATTTATAAAACACATTTATGCATCACCCTGTATATATATGTATATAATATATATATATATATATATATATATATATATATATATATAGTCATACAGTAATGTAGTCGAGGCCATCATGACCTATATGTAGGTCTCGAATCCTACAGCACTGATATACGAGTATATATAATATATATATAATATATATATATATATATATATTATATAATATATATATATATATATATATATGAGAATACAAGGCGTACAAGGTCACATGTTGGCAAAGAGGTCGTGAACTGAAGTAGAAGTTTGTCAACGGAGTCATTTGTTGATTGAGAATATAATAAAGAAAGACAAACGACAACAACACCTTGGAGACGTTATCCGACTGCGTAAAACTGTGCAAATATTGTATTTTGTAGTGTTTGGTATTATATTGTATTGTGTATGGTATCGACTCTTCATACACTCCACTTGCATACTATATTGTATTCTGTATTTTACCGAGTTTTTATACATTACACTTTGGAACCATAATCAATATATTGTATTTTTGAATTGTAATGAGTTTTTAGACGTGCGAGTTTCATACTATGTTGTATTTTGTGTTGTAATGAGTTTTCATACGTGCGAGTTTCATACTATGTTGTATTTTGTGTTGTTGTGTATTGAGTTTTATGGCCTCAAGTTTGATACAGTATTGTATTTTGTATTGTATCGAGTTGGATGTAGGATTTCGTCGTAGTCGGTCTCTCTCATTCATATTTAGTATCCTAATAACAACTAACTTGGACAGCTGTTTCAACTGTAATATAGTTCAACGAGATGCTGTTAATAAATATGTAGCAACTTCGCACCTGCTGCCTTTACTATACTGTAAGTTAACAGGACTAATTCCAAATATATATATATATATATATACACACATATACACACATTTTAACTGCAAACAACACACAGTATAATTAATGTAAAGAACGACGCTTGTGTAGAAGAGCGTTCCGAACAAGATGAGGAGCGAGAACGAGCAAATGAAAAATGAGGTACCTCCCAGGAATCGAACCCGGGATCATCCAATTGCCGGTCGGATATGCTAACCACTGCACCAAGGACTCCGATTCCTGGGAGGTACCTTATTTTTCATTTGCTCGTTCTCCCTCCTCATCTTGTGCGGAACGCTCTTCTACACAAGCGTCGTTCTTTACATTAATTATACTGTGTGTTGTTTGCAGTTAAAATGTATATATACGGCATGCAAAGGTGCCCCCTCAGGGCATTTGATTCCGCTCGTATGTAGGAGAATTACGAGTACTGACTAATCGGGGTCCTTGGTGCAGTGTTTAGCATATCCGACCGGCAATTGGATGATCCCGGGTTCGATTCTTGGGCGGTACCTCATTTTTCATTTGCTCGTTCTCCCTCCTCATCTTGTGCGGAACGCTCTTCTACAGAAGCGTCGTTCTTCACATATATATATATAGGTCAGGAGTCTTCAGGGAATTGCATAACTTGCATATATTATCCCTACCCAATTTTCACTACAATAGAAAGTATTTCTGATACTGAAAGTTAATCCCGTAGTTTATTTTGGAAAGTTATAAGAAATAAAAGTGGAATATTTTTCTTGTAAAAATTCTGAGTCTCAATTATTTACTTGTTCCTTGGGAATTACAAGTTGTTCAACCTAAATTCTTTTCAGTATTAGACTGATTACGTTCTATATATACTGTGTATTATATACTGTACACTGTACAGTATATATATAGGGTGATCGTAAAGTCAAGCAACCCAAAGATGATTGCATGTTTCCGGGTTGGGTTAGTTTATGATCACATTATTTATATACAGTATATATATATATATATATATAGATATTTAAACTGCAACACGCAGTATAATTAAAATAAAGAACGACGCTTGTATAGGAGAATACTCCGCGCAAGATGAGAAGGAGAGAACGAAACAAATGAAAAAATGAGGTAACCACCCGGGAATCGAACCCGGGATCTTCCGATTGCCGGTCAGATATGATAACCATTACACCACGGGCCTCACTCATCATATCTGACCGGCAATCGGAAGATCCCGGGTTCGATTCCCGGGTGGTTACTCATTTTTTTCATTTGTTTCGTTCTCTCCTTCTCATCTTGCGCGGAATATTCTCCTATACAAGCGTCGTTCTTTACGTTAATTATACTGCGTGTTTGCAGTTTAAATGTATATAATGTACGGCATGCGGGAGGTGCCCCCTTGGGGCATTGGTTTCTGCGCGTATGTAGAGGAATTACGGCATTTGATTGAGTGAGGCCCGTGGTGTAATGGTTATCATATCTGACCGGCAATCGGAGATCCCGGGTTCGATTCCCGGGTGGTTACCTCATTTTTCATTTGTTTCGTTCTCTCCTTCTCATCTTGCGCGGAATATTCTCCTATACAAGCGTCGTTCTTTACGTTATATATATATATATATATATATTATATATATATATATTATACGTAAAGAACGACGCTTGTATAGGAGATATTCCGCGCAAGACGAGGAGAGAGAAAACGGAACAAATGAAAAATGAAGTACCACCTGGGAATCGAACCCGGGATCTTCCGATTGCCGGTCAGACGCGATACCATTACACCATGGACTTCACTCTTCCAAATGCCGTAATTCTTCTACATACTCGCAGAAACCAATGCCCCAGGGGGCACCTCCCGCATGCCGTAACATTATATACATTCAACTGCAAAGAACACGCAGTATAAATAACGTAAGAACGACGCTTGTATAGGAGATATTCCGCGCAAGACGAGAGAGAAAACGGAACAAATGAAAAAATGAAGTACCACCTGGGAATCGAACCCGGGATCTTCCGATTGCCGGTCAGACGCGATACCATTACACCATGGACTTCACTCTTCCAAATGCCGTAATTCTCTACATACTCGCAGAAACCAATGCCCCAAGGGGGCACCTCCCGCATGCCGTAACATTATATACATTCAACTGCAAAGAACACGCAGTATAAATAACGTAAAGAACGACGCTTGTATAGGAGATATTCCGCGCAAGACGAGAGAGAGAAAACGGAACAAATGAAAAAATGAAGTACCACCTGGAATCGAACCCGGGATCTTCCGATTGCCGGTCAGACGCGATACCATTACACCCATGGACTTCACTCTTCCAAATGCCGTAATTCTTCTACATACTCGCAGAAACCAATGCCCCAAGGGGGCACCTCCCGCATGCCGTAACATTATATACATTCAACTGCAAAGAACACGCAGTATAAATAACGTAAAGAACGACGCTTGTATAGGAGATATTCCGCGCAAGACGAGAGAGAGAAAACGGAACAAATGAAAAAATGAAGTACCACCTGGGAATCGAACCCGGGATCTTGCGCGGAATATCTCCTATACAAGCGTCGTTCTTTACGTTATTTATACTGCGTGTTCTTTGCAGTTGAATGTATATAATGTTACGGCATGCGGGAGGTGCCCCCTTGGGGCATTGGTTTCTGCGAGTATGTAGAAGAATTACGGCATTTGGAAGAGTGAAGTCCATGGTGTAATGGTATCGCGTCTGACCGGCAATCGGAAGATCCCGGTTCGATTCCCAGGTGGTACTTCATTTTTTCATTTGTTCCGTTTTCTCTCTCTCGTCTTGCGCGGAATATCTCCTATACAAGCGTCGTTCTTTACGTTATTTATACTGCGTGTTCTTTGCAGTTGAATGTATATAATGTTACGGCATGCGGGAGGTGCCCCCTTGGGGCATTGGTTTCTGCGAGTATGTAGAAGAATTACGGCATTTGGAAGAGTGAAGTCCATGGTGTAATGGTATCGCGTCTGACCGGCAATCGGAAGATCCCGGGTTCGATTCCCAGGTGGTACTTCATTTTTTCATTTGTTCCGTTTTCTCTCTCTCGTCTTGCGCGGAATATCTCCTATACAAGCGTCGTTCTTTACGTTATTTATACTGCGTGTTCTTTGCAGTTGAATGTATATAATGTTACGGCATGCGGGAGGTGCCCCCTTGGGGCATTGGTTTCTGCGAGTATGTAGAAGAATTACGGCATTTGGAAGAGTGAAGTCCATGGTGTAATGGTATCGCGTCTGACCGGCAATCGGAAGATCCCGGGTTCGATTCCCAGGTGGTACTTCATTTTTTCATTTGTTCCGTTTTCTCTCTCTCGTCTTGCGCGGAATATCTCCTATACAAGCGTCGTTCTTTACGTTATTTATACTGCGTGTTCTTTGCAGTTGAATGTATATATATATATATATATATATATATAAAATGTAAAGAACGACGCTTGTGTAGAAGCGCGTTCCGCACAAGATGAGGAGGGAGAACGAACAAATGAAAAATGAGGTACCACCCGGGAATCGAACCCGGGATCATCCGATTGCTGGTCAGATATGCTATGCACTACACCAAGGACCTCGATCAATCAGAAGTCGTAATTCTCCTACATACGAGAAGAAACCAATGCCCTGAGAGGGCACCTTCGCATGCCGTACATATGTCAGCAATCGGATGATCCCGGGTTCGATTCCCGGGAGGTAACTCATTTTTCATTTGTTCGTTCTCCCTCCTCATCTTGTGCGGAACGCTCTTCTACACAAGCGCCGTTCTTTACATTAATTATACTGTGTGCTGTTTGCAGTTAAAATGTATATATATACGGCATGCGAAGGTGCCCCCTCAGGGCATTGGTTTCTGCTCGTATGTAGGAGAATTACGACTTCTGATTGATCGAGGTCCTTGGTGTAGTGGATAGCATATCTGACCGGCAATCGGATGATCCCGGGTTCGATTCCCCGGAGGTACCTCATTTTTCATTTGTTCGTTCTCCATCCTCATCTTGTGCGGAACGCTCTTCTACACAAGCGTCGTTCTTTACATTAATTATACTGTGTACTGTTTGCAGTTAAAAAATATATATATATACTATATATATGTCAAGAAAAATACAATATTTTTTTACCATCTTTACTTTTGTCTAATGCCACGGTGGTTACACACTAGAGAATATACAGGGTGTACCATAAGTCATTCTAGGGTTTATTCGATCACTACGTTTAATGCTATATTGACTAATGGCACACCTTGCATTGTACATTGAAGTTCATATATATATATATATATATATATATATATAAGTGGCGTGTGGTGGGTATGTCCACAGGGTAAGCGGTAGCTGCATATATATATATATATATATATATATAATCTATATATATATATATATTTTTTTTTACTTACTTTAGGTGAGTTCAAACGACGGTTCAGGATCGACCTACGGTCGACCCCTCTGCAGCATCCCGCCTCATTTGCGGGATTTGGTGAAGGAGGGAATTGATGTCTGATCTCCTCCTGCCCTCGCAGCCAGCCACGCATGGCTGGTCAGGGACTTTGCACAGGAATCTGTCCAGCTGGTTCTTGAAGTTATTCAGGTCGGTGTGCTGGAGATTCCTCACTTCTTTTAGTAGGACATTGAAAAGCTTTGGGCCTCGTATTCTGAGGGTATTTTCTATCCTCGTTTTCATGGCCCCTTGTCCACCGCAGCTGGGACCGTACAAAATCTGCTTCTTCTCTCATTCCAGTTTGTTCTATTTCATTTCTAAAGTTAGGGACAAGCCCTCAAGTATTTTCCATATGTATATTATTGTATATATATTATATATATAATATATATATATATATATATATATATATAATATATATTATTATATATATCTATATTATATATATATATACTGTATATGTACAGTAATATATTATATACAGGTATCATAACTTTATATTAGTTTTCGATTACTGTAAAATATACCCCACTGAATTATATATATATATATATATATATATATATATATATATATATATATATATATATATATATATATTATATATATATATATATATATATATATATATATATATATATACACACAGAGGTGTTCAACAAAAATAAATAGACACCACGATGATTCCCTCAAGAACAAATGGCACAGCTCATCACTGGAATGCCAGAACGTGTGTCACCTTACACGATGCAAAGGGGGAAGCAAAGCCATTATAACAATATTGATTCAATAAATTTTTTATTATTTATTCACTTTTATTATCGAATCAAAAGCTATGTAAAAACCGAAGGTGTCTATTTATGTGAACCCTATATATATTATATATATATATATATATATATATATATATATATATATTATAATATATATATATATATATATATATATATATATATATGAATGATGCAAACCCACAAAGAAAAAGGAAAAATGATTCCAAGGTCTTTTGTGTATTCAACAGCACACCTCGTCAGGAAGTACTGTTGAATACACGAAAGGCCTTGGTCTTTTTTTCATTTTCCTTGTGGGTTTGCATCAGTCATTCCTTTCACGTGTTTAATTGTGAAATTCATTCCATATATATATATATGGCCAACTCGAGAGGAGGGGCGACAAGCTTGACCTTCGCGAAATGAGAAATCATCACGCGGAACCTTTATAAGGTTGTAAGGTAAGGTGTATATATAATATATATATATATACACACACACACGAGTGTATATATAAATTGCTAATAAAGTAAATGACCCTTGAGGTATATTTACGTCCTTGAGAAAAAAAGTTATTACAATACAGAAGCTGTTTTCATAATGTGTTGTAATAACACATTTATACAGTGCAAGAACCATTGAGAGATAACAGAATAGTGAAGATACTCCAAGATAATTTCAAAGATGAAAGGGGCTTTGAACATCTCTAAAGGAGACATCAACTGGAAGCGCTTTTACCACACGATGTCTTCTTGTCGTTAAACGAAGATTAAAGTTTAAAGGTCAACTATAAACTAAAGTATCAATTAAAGGAAAGCTTTTATTGTTATGTCTTAACCCTTTAACGACGACAGGTACAAATTGGTAACGTTTCAAATAGACGCATTGATACCTTCACCCTACAAAAAATTTCGGCCTTAAAGTGTTAAAATACGAATTGAGTGTAACTTCAATGTCAACAAATGACAAATTAAACTCACTGAAGAGGCACTCCAGATGAATATTTTGGATATGGTCGTGATCTGGATTCCAAATGGATATTTTGAATATTTAAGGGATATCTATCGACATCCATAATCGAGATGGATATTTAACGGCTATCTATCGACATCCATAATCGAGATGGATATTTAACGGCTATCTATCGACATCCGCAATCCAGATGGGTATTTAACGACTATATATCGACATCCGCAATCCAGATGGATATTTAACGACTATCTGTCGACATCCGCAATCCAAAATTCTATATTATGATCATTATAATTACATAATCATTATAATGACATTTAACATCATCATTAGTACTTTGTGAATGAATTTAATGAGCTTAAATAATTTTAATTAATTAGCATTCATAAAATGAAATGCTCGCATGCATTAAGTAGTTTTATTAAAAATTAAAATATTTTATTAAAATTTGAAATAATTTTCATATTTAATAAAATAATTATCATATTTAATAATAATTAATAATTTATAATTTAAATTATATTCTTCACTTTCATTTTTAATTATTATTATTATTATTATTATTATTATATTATTATTATTATTATTATTGTTTTATAATTTTATTACTTTTATTACTTTCATTTTATCTTATTTTTATATTTTTTTTTGCAACTTTCATTACTTGCATAATTTTTATTAATTTTATAATTTTATAATTTCATGATTTCATAATTTTATTACTTTCATAATTATCAATTTTATTGCATATACTTATCTACAACTTTCATTACTTGCATTATATTTACGACTTTCATTACTTTTATGTTTAATATAACGTACTGCAACCTTGTTTGGGGAAACTCCCCTAACAATACATTAAATAGTATCTTTGTCATTCAATAAAGAGGAATAAGGTTAATAACTGATGCTGATTTCCTTGATCACTCTAGTATCCCTAGTGCATTATTCAAAGAGCTTTTAAAACTACTAAAGCTCAATGATGTAATCAAACTGGTACATTTTATTTGGTACATTTTATTTTTATTTACGAGTGTAAGAACAAAATCATTAATTTACAATGGGTAAATAGATACTTTGTAACTCATCAAGAAATCCACTCGTATCAGAGCAGAAATAGATCAAAGCATGTTATTCCTCAATTTAGATTGTCTTCATCTCAAAAATTACCCATTTTCATTGGATTGAAACTATGGAATGATTTAAAAGCTTACATAAAAAATATTGTAATTGTAAATTCGTTTAAAATTGAGTTGAAATCCCGATTAATAATGGCATACTACTAAAAATCTAGGATTAATGTACATTATTATTGTTTATTAATTTCTCGTGTGTAATCTAGGATTAAAGACACATTACTCGTGATTGTTCAGTTCTTATCTCTCGCGTATAATATTGATTTTTTGTATGGTATTGATATAATACCTCTAATAATGACCTTGTATTTGTCATATCGATAATGATAATTTAAGATTAATACATACTTCAACTATTAATAATACTTACTCATTTATTTATTTATTATTAAAAATAATAAAAGGCTTTTTTTAAATAAGAGCCTAGTAAAGCCTAAAGCTTGAGGGCCAAATTAAATAAAAATAAATAGTCCAGCTTCACAATTATAATGTCATCGTAAATTTTAAAACCAATGTATTTATTTTATTATTAATAAAGGTTATTCAATTCAGTTAAAAAATAATACTTTCACTATTTTTATTCATTATTTTTTACAACATACTTTCATACTTTCTAGGGCAAGGGTTCTCAAACTGGGGTACGCGTACCCCTAGGAGTACGTATTAAGGTTTCCTGGGGGTACGGGAAGGAATGGACAAAACTTGCGGTACATATATTTATTTCAACATAATTCAAGTGAATATTCTAAAATTTTTTGCAAACATTTATTCCACTAATTGCCAGAAACTTCTAGAATTTTTATTTAACGATGTATAAGCCTCACTGAATATTTATGCGTCATAAACGTTATCAAAGCAGCAGTGTGAAGTGATTTTTTTTTAAATAAATTGACTAAGGAATTTGGTGAGTCGTATATTAATGTTTTTTTTTTTTCAATTTCATATTATACTAAAATTAGATTGGCCAAATTTTAATTTTTATTATGAACGTCACAAATGTAGAACTGCTAAAAAAAATTGCATCTTGCATATGTTAAAAATTATGTTATAAAATGTATGTTACCTAAAACTGTAACCACTGCATTGTAATTTTAATTTTATTGCAATTACAGGCATTGTGATATATAACCTTTGGTTAGCTTCCGCCCGAATTGTTCATTCTGACGAAGGTCAAGCTTTTCACTCCACCTTAGACCTACAGTTTAACGTGGAATCCGAACCACGCCCCACCAGCAGCCCCAGCGTCTTAACAACAGCTGGGTTTTGCTGCGCGCCGGCTGCCGTCACCGGGTCTCAAACTCGAGGCCAATGGATTCTTAGTCAGCGACGCTAAATTTGTGTATTATATATATATATATATATATATATATATATATATAATACTGGTGCATATAGTAATAATGTAATTTTAATTTTATTACAATTACAGGCATTGTGATGACATCTGCAACTAAGAAAAGTCCGTATAACGAAAACTACATACAGTATGGGTTCACATCTATTATAAAAAATGGGATCGAGCTGCCTCAGTATGTTATATGCAACAAGGTGTTCTCATTAGATTCATTAAAGCCAAGTTTCCTCAAGAGACACTTAAGTGGCTGCCATACGGAACTTGTTATTAAGGACGTTCCCTTCTTCAAACGAAAAGAAGCGGGACTGAAGTGAGCACGTTTTGATCGATCCGGGAGCATTAGCCAACAAAACGAGGGAACATCACGTGCCTCATACATGGTATCGTTAAGAATAGCAAAGGAAAGAAAACCTTACAGCATTACCGAAAAATTGATTACCCCTTGCTGCAAAGATATAGTTCGTTGCATGATCGGAGACTTTGCCGAGAATAAAGTAGCATTATTGCCTCTTTCAAACGATACTGTCCAACGGAGAATCTTAGAGATGTCGGAGAACATTAAGCACCAAGTAGTTGCTGAAATACGTTAAGCACCCTTAAGCAAATTTTCAATTCAGCTCGATGAATCGACAGACGTGGCCAGCTGTGCCAAACTACTCGTCTTCGCGCGATATATAAATGGCAAAGATTTCAAAGAATAATTCCTGTTGTGGCATGCTCTCGAATCTACTACTAGAAGAGAAGACATTTTCTTAGATGTCTCTAAATTTTTCAAAACCTAGGGACTGACTTGGGACAATGGTTGTGTTTGCACAACGGATGGAACACCTGCGATGCTTGGCAAGCATTCGGGATTTCTAGCAAAAGTAAAGGAAGCGAGCCCCGATTCAAAGCATCTTCATTGCATGATTCACCGATATACTCTGGCATCTAAACCATTCCCACCAGAACTAAGATTAGTTCTTCATGATGTCTCTCATATGGTGAATGCTATCGAGTCTAATGCCCTCAAAACTCGCCTCTTCCACCTACTTTGCAAGGAGTTTGGTGCAGATGAAGAAATCATGTATTTCACACCGAGGTACGCTGGCTATCACGAGGAAATGTGGTAGCAAGAGTCGAATCATTGAAAAACGAGCTGACTGAATTCCTCAAACGAGACGGCAAAACAAAGTCTTTAAATTTTGCCGAAAATTTGTCAGATAACCAGTGGCTCATGAAGTTAGCCTACTTAAAAGACATATTCTTACGTCTAAACACGTTGAGCAAATCGCTTCAACGTCAGCACACCACCGTGATTGATTTCATGGACAAACTTGCAGCATTCAATATGAAACTGAAACTGTGGGAAACAAAAGTGAAAGACAAAAACCTTTGGATGTTTGAGCATCTTAGCGATGCGCTTGAGAATAATGAGAAAGATGATAAAATTCATATGACTTAGCTAGTGTTGGAGCATATTTCATCTCTGCTGCTGGAGTTCCAGTCATATTTTCCAGAATTGAACGAATTGGATTTAAAATTGATAAGAAATTCATTCATCGTTGACGTGCACTTGCTCGTAGAAGACTCGCAGGATCAATTTATTGAGTTGGTGACTGACTCTACAGTCCGAGATGCATTTGAAACTCTTCCGCTAACTAAGTTCTGGTCCAAAATGAGCGAGTCTTATACTGCTGTAGCTAATGTGGTGGTGAAGTTATTGCTAATGTTTCCCAGTACTTATCTATGTGAACAAGGATTTTCAGTTTCCTTGTCAAGCACTACACCTGAAATTGAGAAACTAGTTTCCACACATCAGGCACATCCATCACATTAAAATTCATGAATTATAGCTACCCTAATTTTATTTACATATGTAGTTTGTTGTTTTTTCATTTAATAAATCATTTATTATTAATATGTCTGTATCTTATGTGAATTCTTACTATTGGGGGTACTAGCTGATTGTCTGATGAATCAGAGGGTACGAAGTGACAAAAAATTTGAGAACCCCCTGTTCTAGGGACTGTGCACTCCACAAATCAGGTTACCTTTTCTTTCTTTAACTACAAAGAAGTCTTTTGATGGCTTTTATTCTCTCTTTTCTATTCAAGCGTAAATATATTGTGATTTTAATCATGAAAATTGCTACCTTTATTTTTTACATAATATCGTTCATTTTATTTAGTATTTTAGCTGCAGATTTATGGGCTGCAAGTCGAATACGATAAATGAAGAGGAACACAAATGGCGACCTTAAATCGAATATGAAGGATGAACAGGAATACAAATGGTGAACGGGAAATCGAATAGAAGTGATGAAAAGGAACACAAATGGTGAACCGAAAATAGAATAGGAAGGATGAACAGGAATACAAATGGTGAACCAGAAATCAAATAGGAAGGATGAGCAGGAACACAAATGGTGAACCAGAAATCAAATAGGAAGGATGAACAGGAACACAAATGGTGAACCGGAAATCAAATAGGAAGGATGAACAGGAACACAAATGGTGAACCGGAAATCGAATACTAACAGGAAGAGGAACACAAATGGTGAACCAGAAATCAAATAGAAGGATAAACAGGAACACAAATGGTGAACCGGAAATCGAATACTAACAGGAAGAGGAACACAAGTGAATAAAAAAAAAACCGTTTTTATTCCATATTTGCATGCTAACGTTTCGAAATAACTGATTTCATCTTCGGCACTCAAAAATTTAAAATATAATAAAAAAATAATATCAGTTATTTTAAAATATAAACATTAAAAAAAAAAACGGAATTGAACTCTGTACAGGTATTTTCAGGTAAATACAAAATGTTGAAATCACTTTTGTATATTAAAATATAAAATTATTACCTTTATCTGAATTGATATTTAGCTTTAATTTGTAAATTGCACCATCATTCAAAACTTTTCAAACTCTCTACAGTATTTTTGCTCGAAAAAATAAATAAGTTATCCATGTAAATTAATTCAGCGTTCGTTTTCTATTTTACTTTATTTAATTTTCCTGTTTTGGAGGAAAGAGAGAGAGAGAGAGAGAGAGAGAGAGAGAGGAGAGAGAGAGAGAGAGAGAGTTTACAATAAAGTATATAATTTATTAACTAAAAATATTCATTCAAAGCCAGTTTTAATCTATCGTATTTTAATTTTAGTCTTCGCGAAAACCTCCCAATCTTAATAACGTCTTCATTAAAGTTAAAAAAAAATTTAATTGTGATAATATCGCTTCAAGACAGATTAACTCGGGAATAAAATTTCCAGATATTAAATCTTAAATAAGTAAAAGTTTTGCGATAAAAGATAAAAGAAGAAGAAATATCTAATAAAGAAAATATCAACTACTTTTCCAGATAAAAAATGGGAGAAACACTTTTAGAGTTTGTAAAATAACTTTGGAAATTAAAAAATTACTTTACTGTT
Source organism: Bathynomus jamesi (assembly GCA_023014485.1). Lineage (NCBI taxonomy): Eukaryota > Metazoa > Arthropoda > Malacostraca > Isopoda > Cirolanidae > Bathynomus > Bathynomus jamesi. The sequence goes on along the minus strand of JAJOZX010001721.1, from coordinate 436,590 downwards.
TAATTGTTATAATAAAAACTTAATACAGATATATATATATATTATATATATATATATATATATATTTTTATATATACACAAGGAGTATATATACACACAATAAAGAAAGTGGTTGGTAGATAAATAGGTACCCGAGGTGGCCTAGTAGTTAAGACGCTGGGCTGCTGATGGGGCGTGGTTCGGATTCCACGTTAAATTGTAGGTCTAAAGTGGAGTGAAAGGCTTGACCTTCGTCAGAATGAACAATTCGGGCGGAAGCTAACCAAAGGTTATATATGGTTTGCATGTCAGAAATCTGGACCGGTTAAAGAAGATTTTTTTTCCAAATAGAGTTTTGTGCAATGTTCAAAAAGAAGTTATTTTGAGGTATGTAAACAATCGTCACACTGTACAAGAATTAAACAATAAAGATCTCAACCTGTGGAGTGTTTTTGTGTTTTAGGGGTTATTTAACCTTCTTTGAACTATTATCTGGACGCGGAGGGTGGTCACCCCTTCAATTACTCTTCAGACCCAATGTCGCTTAACTTCGTTGTTCGATGGGAAGCAGTGTTGCGACAATTGTCTGAACATAATTCTTTCGACCCGTGGTACTGGAAGCTCTTGTAGGTGATACCCCAGGTTATAAATACGTAACTTGCTAACTGATAACTACTTTCATAATAATGTTTCCAAAGATGATGTTAGTAGCACTCTTCCTACGATTTGATTAGGTGGTACTGTACCACCTTTCTTAATCAGTGGTTGCAAAAAAGTGGTATGTAGACCTCAAAAGATTGAGAACTGCTCTCTACAATAACAAAAAATAATTATCTCAACATTTCGGAATGTTTTGGATTCAGTGGTTTCCATTGTCATTCAAATATTTTAGTCAGGATCGTAATTCTGAACTTAAATTTTTAAATATTTGGAACGTCCTTTTCATATGGAGCACGTTTTGATTATAAGACTGTTTTGCATTAATAATTACTTTGAAAATGTTCAAAAACTTTAAATCAAAACGAAGTAAATTATTCCGTTTCGTTCACACACACACACACACACACATATATATATATACACACACACACACTATATATATATACACACACACACACACACATATATTATATATATATATATATATATATACACAGTATAAGTGGAACATGTTTAGGCGATAATTAAGCGATTCAGTCAGTTAACTTCTCGAAAATTGTTCCAAGAACTATGTATATGTTCAATGTTTTGTTTCTTTATAATAGGCACGAATGCATTTCCACTCTAGCATGAAAAGGTCTTTTTTTAACCCGATAGCGTAATCCTCTCTTTCGATACTCGCATTTTAAGTTCCTCTATACAGCCGTTTAATTTTGTTAATGTATTCTGGCCAACCATTTTCTTTGACTTCTCGGCAGACGTTCTCATTTGCCCTTAAAATGTCCCATTTTCTATTTCAAGTGTATAACCCGTTTTCTATTTTTTTTTTTTCAGAAATTCCGTTTTCTTTTGTAAATGTTTTTCCCGTTTTCATCCTAATAGAAATTTTCTTTCTGAATATATATATACAGTCCCGTTTACTTCGCTTTAAAAACTTTCATTCTCTGCCATTGGAATAAATCCTGTTTTCTATGAGGATTATCTTTTTAACCAATACTTTTAATGTGTTTAGGAGTCTTTACCACGCTTCCTTGCTTGTCTTGTTAAAGAGCGTCGTTGGCAGCATTAAGGGTATACTAATGAAAATGGCATAAACGAAAGACCAAAAACGAAACCGTTTAGCGAGTTTTAATTCTACATTTGGACAAAATTATCGAAAGACTTTAAAAGCATTCCTCGTTTATGTCTTCCCATTTTCTCTTATTTAATGCGAAGGAAAAGGTGACACTTAAAAATTAAAAAAAAAACTTTTAATAATATGAACAAAAGAACTGCAATGAAATTACCCCAATTACAAAAATATTTAAATTCTTAACTAGCGAATTAAGTAACCGTAATGTAATTTAACGAGTAACCCAGACATAATTATGAGGAAATTAAACTTGTTTAATGAGATGAAAGTTGGGTAGAAGACTAAGTGGCCTTTGTATCACTTGGTTCCAAAAGAAGCTGATGTAAAGAGGTCGACTTTTCCTTTTTATGTGATTTGTGGCTCCCTTTAAAGACTACTTAATTGTACCCAAGCGAGAAAAGATTAACTCTTAAAATACAGTTTTCAACTTCATCCTTGACGCAATCACGCGTGCTGGCGCTTCCTTCCTCCCGTACATTATATATATATATATATATATATATATATATATATATATTGCTTGTAAAGCTTTTTTTTGTCTGTGAAGTTAAAAAAAACCGACTGGGCACTAAATCTCTTTCACAGACAGCATTCATCATCACAGATACAGTTATAGAAAAAACCATGACACTTAGATCCAACATAAATAATTGTTCTGTCAGTTACATTCGGAACTTTGCGGAAGATCGATCTCAAATAGAATGTATTTAACAGTGCGATAAGAAGATATGCTGTTGTAATTATCTTGTATCTGTTTGCACGTAAAAAGTCACACACACACACACACACACACACACACAACCACACACACACAAACACACTGAACTGAACTTATCAAAGGATATAGAGATAATAGCAATTATCTCTTCAGACGTCAGAGAAATTATCTCTCAACAAAGCAAAGTATCGTACTTCATTTGACTTTCTGCCCAATTTAACTGATTTTTCTTTCCCAGACATACCCCAACCGCTTCCAAATTTGTTTCCTGTACACGTCAGGGTATACCAAAGTATACACATATGTTCGGGTGTTTAAACTGTCAGTGTCCTATTTTCGTGTCTTCATTCAGAGAGACCGTAAAACATTTTGAATCCCAAAACCTGAAGGATATTGCCCCGTTCGTGGTATAAAGGCTTTTTTTTAATTGGAAAAGGAGGATGAGAAGCCAGTGAAATTTCCAGACCTTGTTTATATACACACACACACACACACACACACATATATATATATATATATATATATATATATAATATATATAATATATATTGAATGTGCCAGTGCCAGTGCCAGTGACGCTTGTCAGTCAGTTTCGTGCTCCTTCTTCCTATCAAAATCAACAGTGTTTAAAGTCAGTGAATCGTTGTGTTACTTGTCCAACAAAATTTGTGAATGTGCCAAGATTAAGCATTTACAATCTCATCAGATAAACTGCAATACTTAACTAATAATATTACATAAAATATATCTTCAAAATTTTCTAGCGACATCCGGCACTACCTTCATAGTCCTACAAGGTGGCAAGCAGTGACCTTGAAGTAAGGATATACAGACGATCGAACGAGCGAGAACTTTAAACTTACGAAAGAACGAACGAACGAACGAATGAATTTTAACCTCATAAATTGCTCAAAATGGCTTCCAAAGGTCAGGTAAACGCCCTGAAATCTGAAATGAAGGACCTAGCAAATAAGTATAATTCCCTCTTCGACTTAGTACACAAAAGTAATAGTGTAATCAAAGACCTTGAGGCAGTAATAAAAGTTGCGCAACATAATAACTAATTATTAAAGAGGGACAATGCAAAACTGAAAAATAGAAATATAGAGCTCGAAAAGAGCACTCAGTATGCACACGATGAGATAAACGATCTTAACTCTAGTCTAAACTCGCTTACTAAAAATAATCGTAGTATGAAGATGATAAAAACCGAGACAATTCAATTAGGGACAAATTAAACAGATTAGACGATAATTAACGTGCCAATAACTTAATCATAATGAGGGTATCTGAAATGAATAGAGAAACAAACGGTGAAACCAAGAAAAAGGTAGAGGACATAATAAAAGATAGATTGATTTGGGGAATATTAAAATCAAAAGTGTCTTTAGATTAAGAAAACAAATTCCACCACAAAAGGCAAATTCTAGAGTTAAAGACACGAATGAATCTAAGACGCCCACTTCAGCTATAAAAGTAATATGTGAGGATGAAACTCACAGAGATTTAATACTCAAAAACAGAAGGAAGCTGAAAGGATCAAAAATCTTCGTCAGTGACGACGTATGTGAAGAAACGCGTAAAATTCGTAAAGAAAAGCCCCCTAAACTCAATAGAAGCGAGGAGACTCGGGAAAGTTGCCTTCTTCCTTGGAGCGAAGTTAATTATTAAAGAAAGAGAGACTCCTCCAACGCGGAATACTTCGGTCAAAAGAGTTCACCTTGTTAGTGAAAAAACATTCGAAGCCATGAGAACTACGAAAAAGCCAGCCGAAAGTCGGCACACAGGAAGCCTGCGAATAACTCCGCATACAATCTCCTCAGTCGACTTTCCCATTCTCGGCTCAACTGGGCGGTAACTCCTTATTCCCGTATTCTGTATTTAATGAAATTGTTTGAGAACTACTGTTAAAATGGCTTTCATCGATAAGGACTTTCATAATATGTGTGCCGATATTAATAATTTCAATTCATTAATTAACAAAAAATTCTATATCCAGTTTAGAGAATCTAGAACAGGACTCTGGTGTAGGCAATTGCATGATCTCATCGATGATGAGTTTAATGCCTTTGTATTACAAAAAGATATTTATAAAAATCTTTCAGTACTAAATCTAAACAATCGACGCTTACCTAGGAACTACAACTACTTATTGGCCCTTTTGAAAACTTCTATGGTCAAATTTAGTGTTATAATTCTCACTGAAACCTGGTTAAATAGTAGTATTAAAAACCTGTATAATATAGATAATTACGTTGCTTACCATACTGTAAGAGATGGTCAGGTTGGTGGGGGTATCTCTTTGTATGTGCATTAAACTTACGACTCTAACGAAGTATTTTCTGTATGTAATAGTGATACTGAAAAACTGATTGTTAATATAAAAGACAAAAGTAATGTATATTCTGTCCATGCAATATATAGACCACCTAATACCAATAGCTTTTTAATTCACTTAGATAACATGTTATGCAACTTCCATAAATCGAATGCCATAGTTGCGGGTGACTTCAACATCAATTTGCAATCTGAAGCAATCTCTCATAAATTTTTAAACTTAATGAATTCTTTCTATCTTAGTCATACTATTACCAAACCCACTCGAGTCTGCAACTATGGTAATCGAATAACAGAATCTACGATTGATAATATATTTGTGAATAGCAATGCTCTTGTAAATTATGGAATTATAACCACAAACATCAGTGATCATTTTCCTACTTACGCTATATTCAATAACATTGTTCAGGTTGCGGACAAAACAACTATTGATTACAGAATATTCTCAGAGGTTACCAAAAGAAAATTTATTGGGGCTGTAGAAAATACTCGATTTGACTGTGACGAACTTATGAATAACCCAGATCATATGTTTCATTTCCAGAATATTATTGGTAAATTAAAAAATACAAAAAATAACATTCATAACATTCCTGTACCTATATTGAAACTTGTTAAAAATAAGATATCTGTAACTTTGGCTAAAATTATATATCAATCAAAGTATTTCCAAAGGAATATTCCCATCAATGCTAAAAACTGGTTGTATAACACCCGTTTTTAAAGGGGGTGATCTTACATTAGCAACAAATTATAGGCCGGTGTGTTCATTATCTGTGTTCAGCAAAGTTTTTGAAAAATTATAAAAAGTAGAATGCAGCGATATTTAGAATCCTAAAATTTATTATCTCCAAATCAATATGGCTTCCATAATAATAAAACAACGGAAATGACTACCTATTTTAAATCTTATGGAAAATGCAAATATAGCTAAAGAGAACAAGGAAATAATGATATCAATATTTATGGAGTGGAGTAAGGCTTTTGATGTAATAGACCATAATATTTTACTTAATAAATTACAGTATATTGTTACGGCTTTAGAGGAGCAATCAGTGAGTGGTTTAAAAGTTATTTGTCCAGTAGATACGTATCATTTTGTAGCAGTAAATGAGGTTTGCTCAACTAAAGCGCTTGTCATACATAGTGTGCCACAGGACTCAGTTCTGGGTCCACTGTTATTTTTATTATATATAAATGACCTTCCACGTTCATCTGATATACTTAACTTCATAATGTTTGCAAATGATACAACCGTGTCTTTTTCTTGCAAAGATGTTAATTTAGCTAAGAATATATTTAATTCAGAATTCATCAGTGTAATGAGATGGTTGACCACCAATAAACTCTTCCTAAATACCAGTAAAACAAATTTCATGATCTTTACTAATAAAAGAAGGTATATCTTGATGAACTTAATGTTAATGAAATCGCTATAAAGTAGTGAACTGTAACAAAATTTCTTGGTGTAATGCTAGATAAGAATTTGCAATGGAGTGATCATGAAAATTATATCGCGAAAAAGATTTCAAGAAGCGCTGCTACAATGTTTAAACTTAGAAATGTAGTCCCTAAACAAGTTTTATTGACTCTTTATCATACTCTTGTTCTTCCTTATATAACGTACTGCACCCTCGTTTGGAGAAATTCCACTAACAACGCATTAAATGGTATCTTTGTCAGCCAAAAAAGAGCAATAAGGTTATTATCTGATGCTGATTTCCTTGATCACTCTAGTAGTCTAGTGCATTATTCAAAGAGCTAAAACTACTAAAGCTCAATGATGTAATCAAACTGGTACATTTCATTTTTATTTACGAGTGTAAGAACAAAATCATTAATTTACAATGGGTAAATAGATACTTTGTAATTCATCAAGAAATCCACTCGTATCAGACCAGAAATAGATCAAAGCATGTTATACCTCAATTTAGATTTCTTCATCTCAAAAACTACCCATTTTCATTGGATTGAAACTATGGAATGATTTAAATGCTGATACAAAAAATATTGTGAACGTAAATTCGTTTAAAACCAAGTTGAAATCCCGATTAATAATGGTATACTAACAAAAATCTACGATTAATGTCCATTACTATATTTATTAATTTCTCGTGCGTAATGTAGTATTAAAAACACATTTCTTGGGATTGTTCAGTTCTTATCTCTCATGCATAATATTGATTTCTTTGTATGGTATTGGTATAATGCCTTCAATGGTGACCTTGCATTTGTCATATCAATAATGACAATTTAACATTAATACATACTTTAACCATTAATAATACTTATTTATTTATTTATTTATTAGTAATTAATAATATCTAGCTGTTTATTTTTAATAAGAGCCCAGAGAAGCCTATAGTTTAAGGGCCAAATTAAATAAAATAAATAGTCCAGCTTCACAATTATTTATGTTATTGCAAATTGTAAAAACCAATATATTTATTTTATTATTAATAAAGGTTTATTATTAATTTATTTTATTATTAATAAAAGTTAATTAATTATTAATAAATGCAAAACTTCACCTTTTTACGTGGATGTCGAAATGTGACAATAAAACCCATACTAATAAACTCCATTTATTAGTGTAGGTTTTATTGTCACGTTTATTATTAATTTATTTTATTATTAATAAAGGTTTATTAATTAATTTATTTTGTTATTAATAAAGGTTTATTAATTAATAATATATATATATTACATGGTAAGGAAAACTACCTTCTTTTCGTAGGTCTAGCGACTGTTATTCTATACGAATAAATATAACATAAATATAACATAACATAATATAATATAATATAACATAACATAACGAATAAATATAACATAAATATAACATAACATAAATATAACATAACATAACATAACATAACATAACATAACGAATAAATATAACATAAGTATAACAAAATGGGAAAAAGATCACGGATGTATTTACACAAAAGAGGAAGAAAAGTATGAGCATGTCGAACGAGATTAAATATATGAACGATGTTCAGAAAAGTTTATAAACCCCTGTCCGTTTTTACTATCTGGAGAAATCACGGAACCATTGAACAGTTTCTCCCCAGCATGACTCCAGATTTGAAAAAAATTTACTGGAGCACAGCTGTGAATTTACTTTTTTTCCCCTTACACCACTAGATAGGTTAATGATAGTAAACTCTTGAATTGACGACATACCAATTACAAATTGTTTTAGCTAAACATAATAATACAATAATGTACAGTTTATAACTCGCCTTAAGTTTATTTATTCATTGCAGCAGCAACAGTGGACGATGTTAGACCTTGCATGTAGGCATTTGTTGTGAATTTACCGCCATGTATGCTTTGCCACTGATCAATGGCTTTCTGTATGATCATTACAGCAGATCTAGTGCCTGGAGCTGGACCCTCCTTCACAATTCTGCACAGCTTAGTCAAATGAGATGGCTTAATGGATCCTTTGTGTTCAACAATGTAACCAAGAATGGAGAATGTCCCTTCAGCTGGTGCTTCACTCCAGGCAGTTGATCCATCTTTATCAAAATGCTTTAATCTCTCTGTGATTCCTTTCCACAGCTGTTCTATATATTCTGTCAGCCAATTTATCACTGAGTCTTTTGTAAAACTACTTTCAGATCTGGTTCTGGATGGTCTAGCAACTTCAGCAACCTGGTAGTAATCAGAACGTTTCTTGATGTATTTGTAAATTTCATTTAGGATGTAATCCTCAGCTGTTAGTTCCTTTTGCTGCCCTGTGGTATCGTGCTTAAATTCAGAAACTACATCATTTGCATTTCCTCCATTAGCTAATTTGGAAATTGTTTCCATCACTCTTAACATAACAGTTTTCCCTCCTTCTTTATAAAATATATTTTCTACAAATTCTGCACTAACTGTGGTTTTTTGAGCTACTTGCAACATAATCTTTGTTACATAGGAAATCAATACATAGAACTTGGCACTAATTTCTTTCTCTTGTGGATGATCAAAAAACACACAATTTTCCACAAATCTGTCAAATTGATCAAATTCGTAATTAACCATGCGAGTATCAGATTTGAGTTTTGGTCTCTTAAAACCAATGATATTGTCAAGAACCATATTGGTATAGTGAAGGCCTGATCTCAGATTTGAAGAGTGATTCTGAATAAAGTCTAAAAGCTCACTTAGTTTACAAATTTTCTTCAATGCATCAACGTGGGCTCTGTTCACAAGATGCATTAAGTCCCATCGAAATTTGAAATTTTCTCCAAACAACTTTTTCATTTCGTTTTTAAATGGCTCGTTGTCCTTACAAAAAGCCCCATCTCCAACCATTCCAGATACCTTGGATTTAATTGCTTCTTCAGATAGTTTCAAGTGATTAGGAGACTTCAACACATCAAAAATTTCATTGGCCAAATAAACTCCTGATTTGCTGCGTACTAAATTTATCCCAGCAAGTTTTACAGTCTTATCTTCTTCACTCATAACTAATACAACTAGCATGCTTAATCCCAAAATTGTTCCAATGTCAGCTGTTATTGTTACTGAAGTTTGTTCTAAGAACCACTTTACAGTTTGTTCTTTAAGTTGATTATCTAATAGCTCACAAATTGTCTCGCACGCATGTGTGCTATGATTCAAATTTCCAACCTCACAACCTGACCTATGTAATACAGCTAGAAGTACTGGATATAGAGCCCATGCAGTGTTTGTTTTCATTATGTAGTATAAGATGTTGCCACATAAGTCTTCTATGCGTTTAGTAGTGTTCCGAGATGTTTTCATCACTTCATAAACAGCAGCTCTTTGATGATGCTGAAGTTTAATTAAATGTCTCTTCAGGTGGGTTTTCAGATTTCTAAACCATCTCTCTTGATTTTCTCCTTGTTTGCATACATAGGTTAAATCTTTAACATTGAAGTAACCTTTTATGTTAGAATGTTTGTCTGAAGCACATGCTTTGGGGTCTGTGCAAGCTATGGCTGCTATGCAATATAATGTAAACATTTTATCATCAGAAGCATCATCAATATCTTCTTGATTATCATCATCTTCATCCTCAACAGCTATATCTACATCAGGCATATTAGTGTCACTATTGCAATGTTTTCCATTATATCACTTGGTACTGAAAATGAATCATCAGCATGCCCTAGATCCTTCTTTTCCACCAATTTGAATGTAGATTTGATCAAATCATTGTTCAGGATTTCTTGTATTGATTTACACTTGCTTAAATGGGCTATGGAAATGTCAAATTTGTTGCTTTTTGCTTTATTAGATTTGGATGCAACACTTGAACTTGAAGGCATATTTTGACTCTTCTCTTTATTAACCACAACAGCTTGGTGAGTTTCTTTTGTTAGGCGCAAAATTGCATTCAATGTCTTCTGGATTTGGGAATTTTCAAATTCCTCTAAAGCAGTTTTGTTAGTCTGATGCGCAGATTCCTCACTTACCTTTTGTTTCTTAGGTGGAGGAGAAGCACTTTCTTCAGTCTGTGAAACATCTAGTGAAAAAGTTTCATTTTCTAGATTAGCAGTTGATGAAGTTGGTTCATTTTTCTGAGGTCTAGCACTAGCACATTTTGTGAACAAACTAAATGACTGCTTTGCCGTATCTCTTTGCTGCACTTCATCCTGGTATTTCTTTACTGCAATATCTAAGCTGTGGGCCCAAACTCTGGGACCTCTTGTATTGTAACAAATTTTTTTTGGAATTAAAATGTTCCTCCCAGTTTTGCTTCTTTGAATATTTGTTCTTGCATTGACCACAAAAGTAACCCCTTTTAACACCCTCACTTTTCTCTCCAACTTCATCAATATTAGGATCCATTATTGATTATTGACTACCTGAAAAAATACAAAATAAGTAAAAGTTAGTAAATAGTATGGTAAAAGTGAGTAAAAGTAAGTAAATATAGTACAATGAAAGTAAGTAAAAGTAAGTGCTTTAAACTTAGTAAAAGTAAGGAAGAGTAAGTAAAAGTAGGTAAGTTAAAGTAAGTAAAAGTAAGTTTAAACTTAACTAAACTTTTCAATTCTAGAGTCATGGTGGATTACTTAAAACCGCACAAGTAATTATCTGGCCAATTTATCAAACCTGGCCGAGATCAATGGAACATAGTCCAATCCTGATAATTTTATATTAAAAAAATTTACGTTTTAATAAAATTTTAATTATCAAAACATTGAAGCTTAACAAAAAATAAAAATAATTGTTAAATATGGAATTACCAACTAAACTTAAAATAACTAAATTTGTAATTTAAAAAAATTGGTTTGTACAAGAACGTATACGCAAAAAAATTGCATAACGTCTAGCGGATGAACAAAACCCAAACCCAAATTTACTTTTTCTCATGGTCAAATTTACTGGAGCAAAGCTCCCAAGATCCCAGGAATCTGGAGTCATGCTCCCCAGAGTGATGTAACTGCAACAAAATACTAAAATTCTCTTTTTTCCACGGGGGGATCTGTATACATAAATTATTTTGTAACGCGTCGAGTCAGTGAGTAGTTACACCTCAGTAACGCCTTAACCATAACTGCTCGTTCTCTCAACGCGTTCCAAAGTGATCTATGTGGACAGATCGCACGCGGGAAGACAAGAATTTTAATACTTTTGCAGGAAGTTCTCAGCCGTTCAACTGTAATATTAAAACCCATTTTATATAATTCACTGTATTGACTTATGCTGTACAGAGTGCTGACGAAAGCAAATAGACACTTTTGGTTTTTCCACAGTTCTTGATTCGATAATAAAAGTCAACAAATAATAACAAATTTATCAAATCAATAGATTTAGAATCGTGTTGGTTTCCTCTTCAAATTACGTAAAGTTGACGCGCGTTTTGGCATTCTATTAATGAACTTTGCCACTTGTTCTTGAGGATCATTGTGGTGTCTATTTACTTTTGTCAACCCTTTATACAGTACACAAACATAACCAACAATAATGGTTATTAAGAGTATAGAAGTAATTCATTATATGATACTATTAAATTACGCACTTTATAATAATAATAATAATAATAATAATAACAATAATAATAATAGCAGTTTATCTTAAATTAGTTTTTGTAAATTTTCTACATCTTATTAATACTTGAAAACATTTGAAACGATAGAAATTTTGCGTTTGTATGAAAACCTTCGTCGATCCCTTTATCTTCTTTTCGATTATGGGAGAAGCCTGAACGAAATTCTTTCTTTCGGGCAACGAACTGTAACATCTCTATAAATAACTTCGGTAATCCCAAAAGCTATAATAAGAGAGAGAGAGAGAAGAGAGAGAGAGAGAGAGAGAGAGAGAGAGAGAGAGAGAGAGCAAATCTGCATCGGCGCTAATGACTGCTGAAAGCCTTCGTATACTATAATATATTTCTCTATCTTTTTTCCTCTCGTGCGAATGACTTATATTTACTTTTGTAAATACAGCCTCGACCCAATCACCGCTCCCTCCCAAATCTTGCGAGACCTATAAATCTGAAACGTAAAATTCTTATACTTCGGTGATACGGGGAGCCTGTTGATAAAAGCTGTACCCTATGATTTACGCGCCCTGTTTATCAGTTGGCAACCCCCTCCCACCCCCGCGCCTGTTTTTTTTTTTTACCTTTTTCTTTTCTTCGTTTTGGGGATCGTGGGGGCGCGGTGGGTAGACGGAAGAGAAAGGATGCCAGAGGCGGTGAAGTTTTATTACCATTCATTCATCGGTGCTAATAACTCAAAATTTTTTTTTTAATCTAAAAAAAAAAACTATCGTAAATCGTAAGTTTTTTTTTTGTAAATAAGTAGTTCAATTTTAATTAATTGTTAATTAATAGTTAATTAATTTAAATTAATTACATTTTAATAACAAATATTTTTAGTTAAAATGGGACGTACAATTTCTTGTTTTAATGGGAACAAAAGTTCTAATCGTTGTTTGCTCAAATCCCATTTTCACATTTCGCTTTCTCGCATCCAAAACTAAGTTATAAACTAGCGTAACCTAACCGGGCGTAAACTAACTTAATATGACCTAACCTAACCTATTCTAACTTGACCTAAATCACAGGAGCATACCGGTCAGTTTCACCTTTAATTTGGTATATTCTTTTATGGGTCAAGAGAAGTGTCCATAATTTCACATAAATTTTTTTATTTAATTTTAAAGCGCGAAAGTCATAAAAAATGGCGTCGTTATCATGTATAATGTATATACAGGGTGAGTCAAAAGTCTGGAAACATAGGAACTATGCTTTTCAATACAAATATACATATATATTTGCATTGAAAAACATAGTTCCTATGTTTCCAGACTTTTGACTCACTCTATATATATTATATATATATATATATATATATATATATATATATATATATATATATATATATATATATGTGTGTGTGTGTGGTGTGTATCAACTTTATAGATAGCAATTGCAATAACAAAATACAATGAATAATAAGGCGGCGAGTTTGTTTAGTAAAACGCATTTGGAATTGGCAATTTGATGCTGAGATGCTTCACCTAAAGAAAACGTATCGGAACGGAACTTGTTTTAACATGAATTGCTTATTTGATGCGAAATTACTCGCTTTCCTTATTGCTCATTTTATCAAAGGTTATTTATATGGTGTGTGGGAAAGCATTATTCGTCATAAAATGTAATTGCATAGGTCTAAATAGGAAGAAAATGTAAAAGAAATTTGGCCAGTGCCTCGTATATATATATATATATATATATATATATATATATATATATATATATATATATATATATATATATAATATATATATATATATATATATATATATATATAGTCATGCGGTTTGCTTCTACAAAGCTTCAATTTATTATTTAGGAGAAATCCAATGACAAGGAGGAATGTAAATGCCATGAAAAGTCTTCTTTAATGCGCAACGTTTCGAGCAATACGCTCATCATCAGGCTAGATAATAACAATATGAAATTAGAATCAATAAATAAATGTGAACAAGACAAAATAATTTCTATAAAACCTATTCATTAAAAGCAAATTTTAAAAGACTAAAAGAAGAGGGTTAAATTCAAAGTTATAAAATTTACATATAAAATTACAAGAAATTTAAAAAGCTATTTTTAAATTACATATAGTAAATTTGAAATTAGTACACTGGAATAATTAACACTAATACAATGGAATAATTAACACTACGAACCTTTCAATGCTGGTTCCGAGGCACGAGTAATTTAAAACAAAACAAAACAGGAAACAAGCTATGGGTTGGGCGGTTGGAGAGTTATAAGTTGGGGAGGGGGGATTATAAAAAATTGGGGAGGGGGGAGGGGGAGGGGAGTTGGGAGGGGGGATTATAAAAAATTTAGAGGGACAGCTGAGGAATCCACGTTTAGAGAAGGGGTCAATGTTTTAATATAAAGAGATTCCAAAATTCTAAGTGAGTTAGGACAAGAATTACAACCGAGAATTTTAAAATTATCTAAACTTTTCATGGCATTTACATTCCTCCTTGTCATTGGATTTCTCCTAAATATTATATATATATATATAATATATATATATATATATATACACAGGGTGGGCAAAAAATAAACTGATGACGAAGATTTGCAAGCTGTTTTTGCACTTGATAATGATCCAATAAACTTGAAATTTTCACATTATTAAATACACCCCTTTTATACGATTGCAGTAATATTTACATCTATTTTTCTTTATTATTTCAGATTTCAGAAAGTAAAATATAACTAAGATCCCCTAAAATAAGTGCAAAAATGCTTAAATACAGTGAAGAATACGAAATGCTTATAAAGAATCTAAGAATTGGCCAAGGTCTGGGCGCCAGGAGAATGATACAAATGTTCCCAAATAAACCGTGAACTGAATCAAGAGTTCAGTATATCATTAGAAAGGTTGATGAAACTGGAGATGTTAAGAGACGTGATGGAAGTGGTCGTCCCAAAAGTGCAAGAACTCAGGCAAATATTGACTTAGTGGAAGGTTATATCTTAAGTCAGGAAGATAAACCAGGAACGCACATTTCACCGAGGGAAATCGAAAAAGAAACGGGTATAAGTCGTAGTAGTGTTACAGATATTGTGAAACACGATTTGGGTTTAAAAGCTTATAAACGTACAGTATATCAGGTCAAAGTCTAACCGATGTCAATCAGGTTAGGCGGATGACACATGCACAAAGCCTGATTAAACAGATTTCAGGGTAACTCATTTAGAAGATTGTGGTTCTCTGATGAGAAATTATTTCACATTGTGCCACCGATTAACCAACAAAACGATCGGGTATACGCAAATGTTGCGAGAAAACGTGATGTTACACCCGAGCGGTTAATAAAGAGAACATCTAACTTTTCGCCTAGCATTATGGTACGAGCTTGCGTCTCAAAATCAAGCAAACAAGAATTGTTGTGATTCAGCCATAAGCCAAACTCAATGCAAAATATTATTGTACACGGGTCCTTCCACAGTATTTGGATGATATTCGTCAGATTAGTGGAAATAATTTCACTTTCCAATAAGATAGAGCACCTGCACAGCAGGGCGAAGCGTACAATCGCGTATCTGGGACGAGAAACACCCAATTTCATTGAGCCGAACATGTGGGCTCCCAATAGTCCAGATCTTACGCCGCTCGATTATGGCATTTGGGAAGCTTTAAAATCAAAAGTTTAATCAAGTTTAATCAAAAGCTCTTACGTTTAACTGCAAGCGGAGACAGTCTACCCAACTATTTATTAAACACCCTGAACACATGAAGAGCCCAGTTATTGAGCAGCAAATATCACTGTTCCAAGGCAGTGTTAATTAACAGACTGCTGCTCTGAACCTTCTTTCCTGCGACCATGCTACGAATATCTCAGCAAGAAGTGGAACGTTTAGAAAATGTCAATAAAACGATTAGAAAATGTCAATGAAACGTTTAGAAACCGTCAATAAAACGATTAGAAAACGTTAATGAAATGATTAGAAAGCGCCAATAAAACGTTTAGAAAACGTCAATAAACGATTAGAAAACGTCAATGAAACGATTAGAAAGCGTCAATAAAACGTTTAGAAAACGTCAATAAAAGATTAGAAAACGTCAATGAAACGATTAAAAGGCGTCAATAAAACGTTTAGAAAACGTCAATAAAACGTTTAGAAAACGCCAATGAAACGATTAGAAAGCGCCAATAAAACGTTTAGAAAACGCCTATAAAACGTTTATGACGTTTCCTAAACGTTTCGCTTTTGCTGGGATGTTTGTATTTAAATTAGTTTAAAATCTTGTGAAATACAATAATTATAGTTTTGCCACTAATTTTGTGACGTTGTACTTTCCTTTCAATGTAAGTGGTCATCTACACTTACTTAGACATGCTTACGGCCAAAATGTCTGAGTACCACTGACATAGGAAATGTTTCAGCTATATACAGAAAAAAGCTGGTTATACAGATACTACTAAATACATGTTTAATTCAACCGTGGTGAATTTAACCATGGTAACAAACTAAAAATGGTTAATTCAGTCCTCGCATGGTTGAATTGGCAATTTTCTTAAATTGGTTGTCAAATAGTTTGCCATGGTTGTTGCAACCAAGTATTAGTTTCTGCGTAGAGAAAATATAAAAAAAAATTTCATAGTTAAAAGTGTAGGATACAGTTACTAAAACCTAAACCAGCGCTCGTGCAGCTCAGTGGGTAACACCGTTCCATTATACAAAGGGTTGACAAAAATAAATAGACACCTTTTTTATTTTTTTTTATTTGATGTAAAATTCAATAAATAATAATAAATTAATTGAATCAATATATTTGAAATCGGGTTTCTTTCCCATTTGCAATTATTGATTCAATATAATTTTTATTTATTTATTGACTTTTAGAATCAAGTCAAAAGTTTTGGAAAAAACAAAGGTGTCTATTTACTTTTGTCAATCTTTTGTAAGCGAAGTGAAGGCACTGAGGTCTGGGGTTTGACTCCCGATGCTGCTGGTTAACCCGTAAGTACTACTGACAGATACATATTACATATTTTCAAATTGGCGCAAAGTCCGTGTGACCCGTTGGTAGTACTGAAGGATGAATAATAATCCAAGAATTAGCGCAACAGACCCCTAGACAAAGGCGTCTCGAAAACCCTGGACCTTGATTTTGGCTTTCTTCTTCCTTTATGATGGGGGTAGGGGAGGCGTTTTTGGCAGGCATTCGCTCTTGGCCCGTCCTTACTACATAAAAAAAAAATCGTTTGACCTGAGCGCTGTGCCAGATCCTAGCCCTCCTAAGTGATTTAATTACTTATATTACTAAAACCTAACTTTTTCGTAGAAAGTTTACAGAAGAAACACCGCTTTTTTTGTTTGTTTTTTAATTATTTTTAAAAGCATTATCGAAGTTACTTCAATCTTGGGAACTACCCATAAAATGTTATATACCCACTAGCATGAAGAATCTCCGATGTATCTAATTTACCTAATGTATCGGCTTTAAGGTTTAATATATATATATATATATATATATATACACACACTATATATATATATATATATATATATATATATATATATATATATATATATATATATATATATATATATATATATATATATATATATATATATATATATATATATATATATTGAATTCAAAATAATGAGAGAAATTTTTGAATAAAGAAAGAAGGGAAATTAGGTAAATACGTACATGGAAGTTTTTATTGCTGAGCCCTCCACAGATGAAAATATACAGCTGGATATTATGGAAAAAAAAAAAAATATTGAATGGAAATTTACTTTATGTACAACTTGAATACAAAGCATATTGAAATATTTATTGCTATGCCGAAAATTTCTTACAATTCATATTCAGAGATGCTCAGTTTCTTTTTCCAAAAAGATGGGTCCCAACTGGGGTTCTTTGTTTTCCTCAATCATCAGTTATACTTTCCTGTATTAAGTTAAAACATGAGCATTTCCGATACTTTCTTTTACAAAACCCAAAGGTGGACCAGTTTTTTTTGAGATAATGTTTTTCGGGACAAGCAAAAGCTTATTGGTTATTTATTATAAATTTTGTATAAGCATCGGCCAACATTTATAACATAATAAGGAAAAAAACGATATATATATATATTATATATAATAAACTGCACACACACACAACACACACACACACACACACACACACACACATATATATATATATATATATATATATATATATATATATATATGCTGCAAACCCACAAGGAAAAAGAAAAACGATTCCAAGGCCTTTCGGTATTCAAAGCTACACCTCGTCAGGCCTTGGAATCGTTTTTCTTTTTCCTTGTGGATTTGCAGCATTTATTCATTTCACGTGTTTTATTGTGAAATTCATCCCATATATATATATATATATGAGGAGAATGAAATCATTTCTATCTTACACCAAATCCCACAAATGAGGCGGGATGCTGCAGGGGGGTCAATCACAGGTCGATCCTGAACCTTCGTTCGAAGATATTAAGTAAGATTCAAGTGAAACTCAAGTAAGACATATATACCTTACCTTACAACCTTACAAAGGTTCCGCGTGATAATTCCTTATTTCGTGAAGGTCAAGCTTGTCGCCCCCTCCATATATAATATATATATATATATATATATATATATATATATATATATATATTATATAGATAGAGAGAGAGAGAGAGAGAGAGAGGAGAGAGAGAGAGAGAGACCAAAATTACCAGTAAAAGTTCTCTAAAGTTAGGGATAGGTACCTCAAGGCAGGTGTTAAAACTCGGGCATGACTCCTATATGTCGAGGTCATATTCTTCCGGATTGGTGGAGACTTTTCCGTCGAATTAATCCTCTCTGACAAAAGAGGAAACCTTTATCGCATACAACCAACAGCACACTAAACCAACAACCAACCAACAATCAACTCTGTAAAGTTGAAGATTCGTGCCATATCGTATCTCTTTTGCTTTCCTTTGATTCAATTTTGGTTATGAACCAGTCATATTGTCATATACCTTTGGTTACCTTTGGTTTACTTCCGCCCGAATTGTTCATTCTGGCGAGGGTCAAGCTTTTCACTCCATCTTAGACCTACAGTTTAACGTGGAGTCCGAACTACGCCCCACAAGCATCCCAGCGTCTTAACCACCAGGCCACCCAGGGTACCCATTTATCTACCAACCACTTTATGTATTGTGTAGAAGGATGAACAGTTTGGTTTTGATGCGCGCCGGCTGCCGTCATCGTGTCTTGATCTCGGGGCCGATGGATTCGTAGTCAGCGACGCTAACCACTACATCACCGAGGCGCATATACTGTATATATACTGTATATATATGAATGAACGTTCTAGTGCGTATATATATATATATATATATATATATATATATATATATATATATATATATATATTATATATATTATATATATATATATATATATTATACATATATATATATATATATATATACACAGTACGTACAAGGAGTTCCTGTTTATGGAGGGACTGTTGAGGAGTCGCAGCCATAGCTGAATATTTAACAACACTGGACGATATATAGACGATATATGTACGACAACTATACCAAACTTCGAAGAATTTGCGAGACAAATTTACTCACACGAATTAAAAATTGAAAGGAGGAACTGACAGCAGAGAGACAAAGAAAATTCTCTTGTACTTGAGTCTACGAAGAATTAGAAATGAGAAACTAGTTACATGCTGTGTTTATAAGAAAATGGACAATTATACCAATTTAACGTAATAGCATTCCCTTTTAAGGATATCTTAATTAATTACAAATAATTTAATGTACCAAGCTTTTTTTTACTTATATTCGTTAGATATACAAGGATATTTTGTAAATATGAAGATTTTAAATAAAAAATAAAATATATAATGAATATTCTATAGTATACCAGAGTTCCCCAAACTGTGGTCCGTGGACTCCCAGGGGTGCACGGTAATATCTCCAAACAGAATCCCAAATATTACTATACAAACAAAAATAATAAATTCGGGTAATTTTTTGTTATATTTGTTTTTTTTTTAGGTTTTACTAAAAAGCTTCATTCTTGTGATGATAAATAATAGTCATACACTGATTTTCGCAATTTGCATTTTTTTTCTACGTTACAAAGTTAAGCATTTTGGCGCTATGGAGAAGGAGGAGGGTGTTCGCGGAAGTTATCAGGGTTAGAAATGGGTCCGTGACGGCAACAGATTGAGAAACCCCGTTCTATGCGATAGGGGATTCGATAAAAATAAACTCATTCCCAAATTAAAAGAATTAACGGGAGATTTGCCAAATATATTATACAAATTCAACTACATTAGAACTAGTGAATTCATTAATAATTTCAATAATAAGTCATGCATATGTGTGTTACATATATGGGTGTATATACTGTGTGTGTGTGTGTGTGTGTGTGTGTGTACTGTATATATTCTGAGTTGTAGCATAAATTATATATATATATATATTATATATGTGTGTGTGTGTGTGTGTGTGTGTGTGTGTGTATATATACGGAGAAACTATATATATATATATATATATATATATATATATATATATATATATATATATATATATATATATATATACAAAATAAATAAGGAAACCATATAGGAGTATAAACAAACTAAACAGACTTCTACAACAATACAAACGTTTAGGATATAGAAGTCCTGAGTCGGTATACTACAAAAGAAAATCATTTCAGGCAGTAAACATAATTAAGGAATACGAATCAGTGGACAATTAACAATTGATAGGCGAACAATGGTATAAGACTACATATATAAAATACAGTTTCGGGCATATCAAACAGTTATGTAATGAGATACGGAAATGCAAGCGTGAAGGGAAATACGAGCGTGAAAAATCACGAAGTATAATTGGTGGATAGATGGAACGATAAGGTTTCGGAAATAGACAATAGGCAAAATTAAAACAGTCGAAAGAAAATAAAAATCAAACGTTTGAAAGCGAAGTGGAGTGACAACAACAACGGTATTCTGTCCAGAATTAATAATAAAAAAATAATAACGCTATTAATAATAATAATAATAATAATAATAATTAATAATAAGGACAATAATAATGTTTATGATAGTAGCTCTAATAACTGGAATGGTGTTGGAGGAAAAACAATGATACTTCCAGAAATGAGAACGGAGGGACTAAACTGGATTATGAAAATGTATACTGAAGAAATATTGAAATTGTGACTGCAAAACAAGGAAAAGATAAGATATTAAAAGATTTACCGAATTTCATTGTGAGTTTTTTGTTTTTTTTTGTTTGTTTTTAAGTTATTTTACCATAAGACGAAGTTTTCTTTCATTTATATTCAGTTTGAGTTTACAAATACAAATTTATTCCGTGTTGAGTCTATAGATATATATAGTCGTATATAAAATGTTATTGTAAACAAAATACAGAACTGTATACGGACGGTTTGCGATTGTGGGCACTTGTGAGTTTTGGTCCTAAGGTGGTACGAGTGTGACTGTGACTGAGGCAGGTAAATTTGTGCTGCTTTGGAAAGGAAACACAAACTTGCGGAGTATCTTGTTCCTGAAGAATCAAGCACCAGGACTGATAAATAATAACTGGGAGTGTCTGCAATACAAACTAACGAAAATTGCAATAAATTGAACACGGATATGGATGTTCTTTGGACTAGACTAACACGAAGCATTGTTGCTTTCAGTGGTAAAATGAAGTACGTACGAAAGCCTCGTCAGTACTGTGACCCCATAACTGCTTGGCAATGTTGCTGCGAGCTGCTCGTACCCTGAAATGGGCGTAGGGGCGGAATGGTGCTCTGTGTAAAAGATTTCAACTCTTCATACATACATCCACTTAAACTATAAATGCACCGATGATTATATATATATATATATATATATATATATATTATATACAGTGTATTTACACACGCGAAAGACATATGGCAGAAATGACTATAAGTACTTCAAACAGCTACGTAGAATGTATAGCAGCAAACGTTGAAAAATTAAATATGGTACTAATTGTAATGTACAGACCCCCGAACACGCCAACTTCAAAATTCTCAGATTCCATTACAAAGGTCAGAAACTGGGTAAAAGATCTACATTCTCCAACCCCAAATATTTTTCTCTGTGGTGATTTTAATTTTTCATTCATGAAATATAAAAGGATAGGAAAAAATATATGTATACACCAGGACAAGGGGGGCACACGGGAAGACAGGAGCAGGTAAAAATGCTACTAGCTCTAGCCGATGAATTTATGTTAACACAAGAAATGACAGAAAACAAGTAAAAACAACTGCCTAGATTTGGTATTCACAAACAACAGCAACCTAATTGATAACGTAGAAATATCCCCAACTATAATATCGAATCACAAAGTTATTAAAATAACAACCAATATAAAAACAACAGGAAAGGAAAGAACATGCACAATAGAAAGAAGCAAATTCGAAATTTTTCATTTTCACTCCAAAGCTATAAACTGGGAAGGTGTGCATCCAGCATGGAAGTAATAGATTGGAAAACCATCTTTAAGGCCAATACAACGGGAGAGATGCTAATGACCTTAGAGGAGAAGACACTGGAAATTGTGGGAAGACATGTCCCAAAAATACAACAAAGAGGAAAGAGAAGCACGTTCGAGAGACAAAAGAGGTCATTGTTCCGAAAGAGAAAAAGAGTGACTGCAAAATTAAGTAACTGCAAAGACAACAACATCAGAAAAATATTAAATGATAAACTACAGGGTGTAGATTGCGTTATACAGGAACTAATTGAGAAGCATACAGAAGCTGTAGAAGCGATAAAGGTTAACTCAAAGTACTTCTATAATTTTGCAAAAAGGAAGTCGAAAAATCACACGATTATCGGACCTTTGAAAAATGAAGACAAGACTTATCTGATGATCAAACAGAAGTATTTGAAATATTAAGAGCTCAGTACGAATCATCTTTCAGTACCCCAAAAACTGACAAACTGATATGCGATAGAAACGTGTTCTTTGAAGAAGAACTACAAGGAGAAAGTATAACGGACTTCGGCTTTACGACAAATGATATTACACAAGCTATAGGGAAACTAAAAGCTCACTCAGCGGCAGGACCGGACAAATGGAATGCCACACTGATCAAAAACTGCAAGAATACAATCGCTGAGTCCCTATATTCCTATATTGGATATGGAGACGATCACTAGACACGGGAGAAATACCGGGTATCCTGAAGAGAGTGAGCATAGTCCCAATTTACAGTATAAAGGAGGAGATCGATCCGAGACCAAAAATTATAGGCCAGTGTCGCTTACATCTCATCTCACTAAAATATTTGAAAGAATAGTTAGAGAAAATATCTGACTTTTTGGAAACTCAGAAAAATTAAATGATAACCAATATGGATTTCGGTCAGGCAGATCATGCCTATCACAACTAATGGAACACTACAACAACATTATTGATGCACTTGAAAGTAATGAAAACTATGATGTAATATTCACAGACTTTGACAAACCGTTCGACAAGTGTGACCATGATATCATAATACATAAATGGAAATATATGGGAATAACAGGAAAAGTAGGGAAATTGATATATAATTTCCTCAGTGAGCGGCGGCAAGTCGTTACAGTTCAAGGAATATCTTCATCAGAATCAGAGGTCCTCAGCTTAGTACCACAAGGAACAGTATTAGCTCCACTACTCTTCATAATCATGCTAACTGACATAGATGAGGACGTTACTAGAGACAGCACAGTAATATCCTTTGCCGATGACACAAAGATCAGTAAAAAAATAAGAAACTCAGAGGATATAGGATCTCTACAAACAGACATGAACAGAATCTACAAGTGGACGGAAGACAACAATACGAAGTTTAACACTGAGAAATTTCAACGGTTACGGTACGTAAAAAGGAAGGCCATAAAATCCATGGAATATTATACCCCAAATGGACAGGAAATTCAGAGAAATTCTAGAGCAAAAGATTTAGGAGTTTTAATGACTGATGATGCGAAATTTGAAACACAAAATAAGATAGCAGTAAACAGAACAAAGAGAATAACTGGGCAGATACTGAGAACCTTTAAACGAAGGGATAGGAATATAATGATTCCTCTACTGAAAACAGCGATCATACCCAAATTGGAATACTGCTCGGTCCTAACATGCCCATATAAAAAAGAAAACATTAGACAGCTAGAAGGGATTCAGAGAAGCTTCACAGCCAAGGTAAATGGGTGCAAAGAACTAAGTTACTGAGAAAGATTACGCGAACTAAGCCTATATTCACTGGAAAGGAGAAGAGAGAGATACACCATTATTTACACTTGGAAAATAATGGACAAACTAGCTCAAAATCTTACTCTGAACCTTATAACGCTCCAAACAACAGTGGAAAGTAGAAAAGGAAGACTGTGTCGTATTCCCAAACAAAAGGCTAGACACTGAAACAAAATGGTTTTGTTGTGAGAGGTCCAAGAATGTTTAATCAGCTGCCCAAAGAACTAAAGAACACGAGTGGTGTTGAGGTGGCCATCTTCAAAAGAAGATTAGACGCTTAGCTCAGAACAATCCCCAATGAGCAGGGCGTACCTGGCTACGTGAGGTGGAGAGTACAAGAAACCCGCTCTCTACTTCACGAGGCCAACTCGAGAGAAGGGGCGACAAGCTTGACCTTCGTGAAATGAGGAATCATCGCGCAGAACATTTGAAAGGTTGAAAGGTTGAAAGGTATATATCGGGTCGGCAAAAAAAAAGGAAGACTTCGAACTTTGGCTGTAAAATCCAAAGTTATGGTCAGATTTCAATATTTTTCTCATACCCCACAACTAAATAAATTTCCTATACGATGAGCTAATTTCAAAGAAAGCCAATGAAAACTACGGATTTATTGAACATTTCTTTATGCCACTGGAAATTCTCCATTTACACTACTACTGCATTGTATGTGCAGATAAAAAGTTGCAAAGTACTCACATATGGTGCTACCTTGGTGTTATAAAAATGCTTGATATGTTTACCACGAACTTCTACAACCTTTTTCAGTCTAGGACGGAACTCATCTATGGCTTTATTGATCTGTTCTGTAGTAGCTCATCCCATTTTTCCAGAAGAAGCTGTTGTAAATGAGCGACATTTCTTACTTTGACCCGATAAATTATCTGAGACAAATTTTCCCAAAGGCCGTAATCGACAGGATTTAAATCAGGACTGTTTGGTGGCCAAATTTAATCCCGCTACCTGGTATTCTTTTGATATCTCCTGTTTCATCGATTTTCTTGAGAAGCTTGTCCAAACCTCCTCCAGTTGGCTTACGTTAATTAAAATCGCTTTAATTAATTATCAACTTGAACCTATGATTAGCAAGATTTTTCTGGAATATTCGCCATAAATCCAATTTCTCAGCTAAAATGCTAAAAGATGGCATACAAACCATGAAATTACCTAGTACTAACATACTAAAATTTCATGATTCTATGTACCATATTTGCCGAGATATGAAGGCTTTAAAAGGTCTCCCTTTTTTTTTTTGCCGACCCGATATATATATACATGTTAATTTGAAATGGTAATATTTATTGGAAAAGTTAATTAAAGGCTATTCTCATACTTGCATCGTTTTCAAAAGATTTTTGAATGATGTTTAAACTTAGTCATCCTTAATGAAGAACCTTCATCAGGAAATTAAAGTGTCAAACTCAATAAAACTCTTCAGAAGACCTTTAAACAAAGATTCATACACTCTTTCGGAGTCTCTTTTTTTTTAACTTATTTCGCTATTTCACCTTCAGTTCAATTCATTCCATCCTAAAATTTGTGTGAATGATGGATGATGCATTTTGGGGATACTTTTCAATTTGAAACTCTGGAGTTTAGTAAACAACTTTTTTAAAAAAATCTATGTAATGTACAGTATAATGCATATTTAATGTACATCATAGAATTTTTGTTATAATGACAATAATGATAATCTGTATTTAATGTCGGTAAAAATTATATAAAAGTATAATATTCATTAAGGTAATAATACTAATTACAATAATAATAATATATAATAATAATAATAATAATAATAATAATAATGATGATGATGATGATGATGATGATGAGCAGTGGAAAATGCCATAAGTGGAACAGCTCTCAGTCTAGGATTAAATTTGTCTGTTGCGGTAACTCCTGAATTATTTATTAACAAACACCATCTGGGAGTTCAACTCCCGAATTCGCCTATAGGGAAACAACGTTATCTACTTAGCCGGGGACGTTGATTAGAGGTAAATATTATAATAATAATAATTAGTGAAGCTTTTTTCAGATATTCATACGCTTTACTTCCTCAAAATAGAAAAAATCGCAAACGATCACTTGTTTTTATTTGCGATTTTCTGTAAACATAAATGCTATTTTTCAGATGTGTAAAATATTTACTTGCTTACGATATTACATTACATATTGCTTACATATTATGGACATACATTATAGACATACATATTACGGACATACATTATGGACATACATATTATGGACATACATTATGGACATACATATTATGGGCATACATTATGGACATACATTTTTCGAAATCTTTTGTATTAAATTTTTTAAATGATTTAGCGTGGACTGACTGACTAGATCAGTGCTCTTCAACCTGGGCGGTACCGCCCACTAGTGGCTCAAGGATCTCATTAATCTAAAGGTAATTGCAATTAATTTTATTGTTTTATGCAGGGTATATAACTTTTAGTTTGAGTTTTTGCATTTTTAATTTTGGTGGGCGATACGGAGATTCAAAAGTTACAAAAGTGGGCGGTAAGAATAAAAAGGTTGAAGAGCACTGGACTAGATATACATGCTTTGTATTGCTTCGCTACTCCATGTTCAGGGCCGGATTAAACATTGTTAGGGCCGGGGGCAATGAATATTTTCGGGCCGGTGTCACTAGAAAAACATTAGAAAAACACAATTCTTTACCTGATACATCATACATGAGTGATGTGATCAGCTGACTGGGATCGATCAACAGAAAACAAAACAAAAACAAAGATGTGATTACAGAAAATGTATACTTTGTTCACATAAATGGGATACTAAACTAGGTTTTGTAGAAGCGGAATCTAGAATTTTTTTTCTTCCTCACGGTCGACCAATTATTTAAACGGTAGATTATAGTGTTTACATAGTTTCTTGTGGCCGGTCAGCATCTTTGGGCCGGTCAGCATCTGGGGCCAGGGGCAAATGCCCCCTTTGCCCCCATTATAATCCGCTACTGTCCATGTTCCATATACAGTGTATATTTATACCCTATATTTTTAACCCCTAATTTCGGGGATTATTATCAGAGGAAACAACGCTTTATATTACCGGGTTTAATTTCGGGGAGCCGCCTTTATTTAACTAAGAGAAAGGTAAATTTCGATGATCAAATATTGAATGGAAACTCAAGCAATAAAAAACGACCGGAAAGGTCTGCTATTAGCTAAGAGTGGCGGAGCTCAAGGGCTTAATAAAGAAGCTAAAATACTTTTCTTTATTTATATTAGCGAAATATTAGCCATAAAACGAGCTACATAACAGAAAACTCGCAAACTTTCATTACATATATATATATATATATACACATATTATATATATATATATATATATATATATATATATACATACACATACACACACGTTGAGTATTACGCTGTCTGCTCTTAAAATACTGAATGCAGTTTTTGAATTCATGCATGTACAATTTATTATATTGGCTGAAATTACAGCTCTTCTCTCGTGTTCTTTCAAGAGTGAAAAGGAAGCTTGGTGGAAATGAAATTGCCAGAACTTTAATTATTGATAGAGCTGCTGCCAAATGATCCAGGTCTGTCAGAGAAGCTTCAAGCCAAGCTTCGCTGGAACTGAATATCGTATTTACGCTTCAGCTGATGCAAAGTATGTTGCGAGTTAGGTGTCTGGTAACATGAGATACGAACAGTGTCGACTTCGGTTACAGAAGAGTCGGAAACTTAAGATTCATAATTTCAGCTTATAACGTCGTTCTACTGTATGTATAATATGAAATATTTTATCACACTTCCTTGTAAGCCACAGTTAGCGTAGTGTTAAGTATTGATTATATATACATATATATTTGTGTATGTGTGTGTGTGTGTGTGTGTGTGTGTGTGTGCGCACGCTAACAATCAAAAGTAACTATAAATATTTAAATAAAACATGATAGCGGCATTCTTTGATGTAACAGAGCAAAGCACGAGAAACTCTCTCTCTCTCTCTCTCTCTCTCTCTCTCTCTCTCTCTCTCTCTCTCTCTCTCTGTAATTCTAAATAACATACATTTTCCGAAATGTGTGAGGAATGAAAGTCATATGCATTCGTGTTCCATTGAGTTACCTCAATTTTTCACCCCTCACACTATCTTTCTACAAGATCGCGATCGCCTTATGACAAAACTTTATTGTATTCTCAGATAGGGAACTTGCATCGAAATAGGTGCATGGAAGTCGTGATCAAATTGGACGATGCACGAATTTGTCCTTGTCGTTAGTGGTATTACGCTAAAATAAATAAAAACGAACAAAGAAAAATTATAAACAAAGATGTTAAATTTTGTCACTTTCTTCCTATTTAGCGGTAACCATTTTTTTTTTTATTTTAAGTAATATATATATATATATATATATATACACTACTCAAAAGAAGTTAAGGGTCAAAAATATTTGTGCATATAAATATAAGCTAACGAGCTAAAATGGTGACGACTAATGACAAAATAATTCTTTGATGGCTCAAGAACAGAAAACACAAAACAAAAACTTTTGATTAGACACTAGTATATTACCCTGGTGAAAAAAAGTCATGCACCCCCCAAAATGATGTTCACACAAGTCGCAGAAGCTTCAGTAACTGGTGTAGCCACCGTTAGCATTCACACATTCTTGACAACGTTGGCGCATGCTGTTCATCAGGCGTTGGAAATAACGTTGAGGGATCGCTTGCCATTCTGCGACTAATCGCTGAGCCAGTTGCCGGAGGTTGACGGCAGGGACGTGATGTGATCGAACTCGCCGCCCTAGTTCATCCCACGCATGCTCAATGGGTGACAAGTCGGGTGAATATGCAGGCCAATCCATGTGCTGAACGTTCTGCTCCTGCAGGAAGTCGGTCACCACCCTGCACGATGAGGTCTTGCGTTGTCGTCCTGGAACCAAGCTCCTGGTCCAATCCGCTGCAGAAGTGGAATTACCAGAGGTTGAACAATCTCGTTGAGATAACGCTGACCAGTCAAATTTCCGTTGACGACGTACAGAGGGGTTCTGTGGTTCATGGATATCCCCGCCCACACCATCACCCTTCCTCCTCCAAATGGTAGACGTTGAGCAACGTTGACATCAGCAGATCTCTCTCCTTGACGACGATAAACACGAGCCCGGCCATCATTGAACTGGAGCGAGAAGCGTGACTCATCTGTGAACATTGTCTCTGCCCACTGACCACGGTTCCACCGGATATGACGTCTGCACCAATCTCGGCGAGCCCTTCTGTGACGGTCAAGTAGCGGTGGTCGGACTGCAGGACGCCGGCATCGCAAACCTCGGTCTCGCAGACGATTCCTAATGGTCTGGTCGGATACGTTGATGCCTCTGGCAGCTCTGAGTTGATCCCGAAGATGCCGTACGGTCACAAAGCGCTGTCGCAACGCCGTTATCATCAGGAAGCGGTCTTCTCGTGCTGTTGTTGATCGGGTCTTCCAGAACGGGGGCGATTCTGAACAGCATTAGTTGTCCTGAACCTCTGCCAGAGTCTGCCGATAACGCTTTGGCTTACATTTAGACGCTGAGCCACAGTTCTCTGAGTTTGTCCATCTTGTAGCCAGCCAATGGCCCTTCCCCTGTCTTGGATGCTGAGTTGTCGTCGAACCATCTTCAAATTTCAAGTGATGATGAATGGAAACTGCTCAGCCCTTTTATTGCTAAAATTGGCATGCATGGAATGACACTCATGCAAAACACGTGCAAATGGTGCATGAGGTGTCACAATGGGTGTTTCGAGGCAGTTTGTCAGTTTAGTCTGACTAAGTTCGTGCTTCAAATCTATGAAAAGGAAATCTGGGTTAACTTAAAAAGTTTCTAAAGATAAGTGCAATGATTGCATGTCCCATAATAACGTGGTCTATAGTCCAAATGACAACCCAAAGGGGGATATTCTAACCCTATCTGGCTTAAAAAGGCATACTTACAAAAATTATCAAAAAATTTCCTTTGACCCTTAAATTCTTTTGAGTAGATATATAACTTATGAATCTAAAAAATCCACAGTTTATTGTGTTTTGAGAGTCTATCCAAAAAATATGAAACTGAAGTTTTGAACAGGTTCTTTAAAAAAGAAAATGTATATTTCACAAGATAACATCGTTCATTATATATAGTCTCTAAGTGCAGGATCATAAAAGCCGCCGGTAATTTACATTCATTTACTTTGATAAATGATATATATATATATACAGGGCGTCCCAAAAAAATGTATACACACTTTAAATAATTATAAAGGCAGTGTTTATTAAAATACATTTCATTTTCAAAATGTAATAGAATCTACAGACATTATTTAATTGTTTTGTCAACGCCTGTTTTCAAACTGACGTCCGTTCTGGTCCAGGCACTGCTGATAACGCGAAGCAATGGAATCGCAAACATCACGAAACATTTCGTTTGGTATTTGTGTGCATTCTCGTTCAATGGCTGCTCTCAATTCAGCGACTGTTGCAGGTTTTATAGCGTAGACTTTGTCTTTTAAGTATCCCCATAAAACAAAGTCTAGTGGTGTGAGGTCTGGTGAACGCGGAGGGTATTCTACGAAACCCCTTCGTCCAATCCACATCCACATCGTGCCAAGTACCACCACTCGCAATACTCCACTCTTCGGTCCGGATCATCTTCATTAATAGCATGGACTAATCTTGGAATGTAACTTTTCCATTGACAGCGCTTCAAAATGCGTTGGACAGACGATTCTGAAATTCCTACCTCACGACTCGCTTGCCGCACAGATTTTCTTGGACTTTGGTGATACGTTTCCAGTACTCTTTCTTGCTTTGTGGGGCTTGTCGATGTCCGTGGTCTTCCGGAACGCTTCTTGTGGACATTCTGAACAGTTCCATCGGCTTCAAACTTATCTCTAATTCGAGTGATGGTAAGTCGCGTTGGTGGATCTGTTTCAAACTCCCTCCTAAACTGTCTTTGCACTTCAACTGCGTTTTCACACTTCCAGTAGCATTTTAGAATGAATTTCCTTTGTTCAAAGCTTAGTCTGATACCATTATTAATTCTAATGGGTTTAACTTGGAAAGAACGAAACATCAATTGAACTATCAGCTGTTAAAGTGTGTATACATTTTTTTGGGACGCCCTGTATATATATATAAGCAAACAATCACAGGGAAAAGGAAAAGGAAACACGAAGTCCGAGCGCTTTCGTGATATATTCACATCTTCAAGGAGAAACAGAAAATAGGTCCTATTTTCTGTTTCTCCTTGAAGATGTGAATATATCACGAAAGCGCTCGGACTTCGTGTTTCCTTTTCCTTTTCCTGTGGTTGTTTGCTTATTAATAAGATCACGTGTTATTTTGTGATTTTAGTGCATATATATATATATATATATATATATGTATATACATCCCTACCTTTCCTTTCAACCTTTCAAAGGTTCCGTGCGATGATTCCTCATTTCACGAACGTCAAGCTTGTCTCCTTTCGAGTTGGCCTGGTGAAGTACTGAGTTGGTTTCTTGTACTCTCCACCTCACATAGCCAGGTACGCCCGGCTCATCGGGGATTGTTCTGAGCCAGGCGTCTAATCTTTTGAAGATGTCCACTGCAACATCATTCGTGTTCCTTAGGTCTTTGGGCAGCTGATTAAACAGTTTTGGTCTTCTCACAACGAAACTATTTTCTTTCAGTGTTAAGGATGTTCCCTGTCTAGCCGTTAATTTGGGAACAGGACACAGTCTTCTTTTTCTACTTTCCACTGTTGTTTGGGGAGTTACAGGGTTCAGAGTAAGATTAGGGACTAGTTTCTCCATTATTTTCCAAGTGTAAATAATGGTGTATCTCTCTCTTCTCCTTTCCAGTAAATATAGGTTTAATTCGCGTAACCTTTCCCAGTAATTTAGTTCTTTGCACTCATTGATCTTGGCTGTGAAGCTTCTCTGAATCCCTCTAGCTGTCTAATGTCTTCTTTTTTATATGGGCATGTACTGTACTGTACTGTACTGTAACGACTTGCCGCCGCTCACTAAGGAAATTATATATCCATTTCCCTACTTTTCCTGTTATTACAATATATTTCAGTATATGTATTATGATTCCATGGTCACACTTGTCGAACGCTTTGACAAAGTCTGTGTATATTACATTATAGTTTTCATTACTTTCAAGTGCATCAATAATGTTGTTGTAGTGTTCCATTAGTTGTGACAGGCATGATCTGCCTGACCGAAACCCATGTTGGTTATCATTGAATTTTTTCTGAGTTTCCAAAAAGTCATAGATTTTCTGTCTAACTATTCTTTCAAATATTTTAGTGAGATGAGATGCAAGCGACACTGGCGTATAGTTTTTGATCTCGGATCGATCTCCTCCTTTATATATTGGGACTATGTTCGCGCTCTTCAGGATACCCGGTATTTCTCCCGTGTTTAGTGGATCGTCTCCATATGTGTTATAGGGGCTCAGCGATTGCATTCTTGCAGTTTTTGATCAGTTTGGCATTCCATTTATCCGGTCCTGCCGCTGAGTGTGTTTTTAGTTTCCCTATAGCTTGTGTAATATCATCTGTCGTAAAGTCGAAGTCCGTTATACTTTCCCCTTGTAGTTCTTCTTCAAAGAACGCGTTTTTGTCGCATATCAGTTTGTCAGTTTTTGGGGTACTGAAAGATGATTCGTACTGAGCTCTTAATATTTCAGATACTTCTGTTAGATCATCAGATAAAGTACTGTCTTCGTTTTTCAAAGGTCCAATAGTCGCATAGTTTTTCGACTTCCTTTTTGCAAAATTATAGAAGTACTTTGAGTTAACCTTTATCGCTTCTGTAACGTTGTCTTCTTCTTTTTCTGTATGCTTCTCAATTAGTTCCTGTATGACGTCATCGATACTCTGTAATTTATCATTTAATATTTTTCTGATGTTATCTTTACAGTACTTAATTTTGCAGTCACTCTTTTTCTCTTTCGGAACAATGACCTCTTTTGTCTCTCGAACCTGCTTTTCTTTCCTCTTTGTTATATTTTTGGGACATGTCTTTCCACAATTTCCAGGGTCTTCTCCTCTAAAGTCATATATATATATATATATATACCTCCTCGTTCAGGTTCCGTGTCTTGGTCTCTCTTCACACGAAGGTCAAGCTGGTAGCCCTGCCTCTAGGCCTGGCTTGGTGGAGGAGCTAGTTGCTCTCTTGCGCTCTTTACCGCACATATCGAGGTACATCCGGCTCATTTGGTACCGTTCTGAGCCAGGCATCTAGTCTTCTCTTGAAGACTTCAACTTTGACCTCTGTAACGTTTCTGAGGTCCTTTGGAAGCTGGTTAAAAAGTCTTGATCCCCTGACAACCAAGCTATTTTCCTTCAGTGTTGAGGAGGTCCTTTGTCGGGCCTTTAATTTGGGAACACTACACATTCTGCCTCTCCTATTTTCCAGCGTTGTTTGGATGGTAATTAGGTTTAGTTTGAGGTTTGGTACCAGTTTTTCGATCATTTTCCATATGCAGATTATGGTGTACCTCTCTCTTCTTTCCAGGGAGTACAGATTTAGTCTTTCCCAGTAGTTGAGTTCTTTGCAGCATATACAGGGTGTCCGAGAATTATCTGTACAAATTTTGGCTGTTATTAAAAGTCAACCATGAAGTGTAGAAATTCCAGTGTTGTCCCATTTTACAGAGAATCTCATTAAGTTTCTGATACCAAGTTGTGACAAGTTTTTTAGAAATTCCAGTGTGTCCGAACATTATCTGTACAATTTCATCTTTTAATAAAATTCTTGATAACACACGTAAAATTCTTAAACAAGATTATTTAGAATCTGTATTTTCAAAAGTTTCTTTTATTAAAGTAACGTTGTTACAAACATTCGATATGTGCACCATTAGTGATTCGCAAAACATCCAATCGATACTCCAAATGTTGCCATGTACGCTGCAGCATATCCACATCAATTCGCTCAATAGCAGCTGTGATTCTTGCTTTTAAATCATCAATGTCTGTCACCCGCATACATTTCTAAAACTTGTCAAAACGTAGTATCATAAAAAACTTAATGAGATTCTCTGTACAATGGGACAACACTGGAATTTCTACACTTCATGGTTGACTTTTAATAACAGCCAAAAATTGTACAGATAATTCTCGGCACCCGTTATATTATATATATATATATATATATTATATATATTATAATATATATATTATATGTATATACACACCGGGTGGAAATGGAATGGCGTACAATCCTGTTGAAACCACACATCAGCTTTGTCCTCTAGCAGCTGGGGCATCAGCCACAGCTGTAATATCGTGGTAAATGATAGTGTTAATTGTTTGTTCATCAAAGAAGAATGGACCGTACACTTTCTCAGCGGTAAGAGCACAAACACGTTAACTTTAGGGCTATCTCTGACGTGTTCAATATTACAAATAAAAATTCCCTGAATATTCTTTATTTGTATATCCTGCTTTTCTCTGTAGCTTTGTTAGTTTTTCATAGTAAATGTTTAAAATCGGAGAGATAATTTGTAATCACCCTGTATATATATATATATATATATATATATATATATATATATATATATATATATATATATACACACACACAGTGGCGCTCATGAGTATTCGTACGAGAAAATATTTCAGTTATATTCGTCCTTATCTTCTGTACCATGCCCGGAATAGTTATGAAAAGCTTATCGCTCATCTGGAAAAATTTAAAAAATAAAGAAATTAGTTCAACTCCAACATATAATGTAAAACGTCAAAGAATTTGAGGAAAATAAAAAAAAATTAAAATGCAAAAGTTAAAATGCAATTTACAAAATTATTTAATATTTGTGTGGCCACCTTATGCTTGAAGAATTTAAAAATTTTATCAGTAGTTGGCTGTTTATTGATTAGAGACTGTTGGCAATTCTGAGTTCCAGATTTTCCTCTGTGAATCTTCATGGAAAGCGAATGACTGTATAAGCGATTAATAAGCAATGGGTCTTCGTGGTAAAAAGCTGTCTACAGATCTTAAGAGATCTGTTGTTACTGCACACGAGTCTGGAAAGACTTATAAGAAGATAGGAGAAGAACTTCGAATTCCACTCACGACGGTTTCTGCAGTTATAAAGAAATGGAAAGGCTTTGGAACAAGCAAACACTACCAAGATGTGGACGATCTTGTAAGATTTCAGAACTACAAGTAGATGGATTGAAAGAAGGGCTGCTGCGAATTCACGAGTGAATGAAGGTGATATTTGCCAAACATTAAGACTGTTTAAGATCGATGTCCATCCCTCTACCATACTTCATACAGTGAGAAAAAATGGGCTGCATGGAAGAGTCGCACGAAGAAAACCTCTGCTGCGGAAAATGACAAAGAAACCAGTTTAAAGTACGCCAAGGATCATCAAAATGATAGATTTGCATTCTGGAAGAAAATTCTTTGGACAGACGAGACCAAAATTGAACTATTCGGGAATAACGAGCAACTATATTTGGCGAGAATCAAATAATGCATTCAAGTGAAATAAAACATACTTCCTGCAGTTAAACATGGTGATGGTGGTTTGCTACTTTAGGGATGCTTTAGTGCTTCTGCTCCAGGAAAGCTTGTTGTCATCAATAGAATCTTTAATTCGAAGAAATATTATGAAATTTGAGAAGAAAATGTAGTGTCTTTAGTTCGGAAGTTGCGAATGGGTCGCATTTAGATACTTCAACAAGTTAACGATCCAAAACACCATGAAAGAGCACCAAAAAAATGGCTTTAACAAAAGAGCTTCAAGCTTCTCGAGTGGCCCAGTCAAAGCCCAGATCTGAATTTAATCGAGAATTTATGGTTTGATTTGAAAAAAGCTGTCCGCAAGAGAAACCCTTCGAATCTGAATGAATTGCAACAGTTTTCTTTAGAAGAATGAGCTAAAATTTTTACCGAGATATGTCGAAACCTTATGAAAAAATATCCACAACGAATCATTGAAGTCATTCAAGCAAAAGGTTGGCACATAAATTATGAAATAATTTTGTAAGTAAAGGCACGAAATTTTTACATTAAATTTTTTTTTTTAATTTCCTCAAATTCTTTGACAGCTTACATTATATGCTGGAGTTAAACTAATGTTTTTGTTTGTCAAATTTTTCCAAATGAATGGTAAACTTTTCATAGCTATCCTGTGCATTAGGGTGTGTCAATTTTGTCAACTTTTTTCAAATCAATTTTGGTAGTGAAAATATAGTGTCTTTTCATGTCAAAACTTGAAATTGGCCAACCAAAATGAAATAAAATAACCCTTACCTACATCAATTTTACCTTAAAGTTTCAGAAATTGACTCTTTTACTAAATAATAGGACATAAATTGATTAACTATATATTCATCTGTCACAGAATTATCCCACTGATCGCATATGGAGTGTTTTCAAGTCATATAGTTGTTGTACAATGTAGAAGTCACAACATGAATAGAACTGTCCCTCACTCTCGGTCCTCAGTTGCCTCTTAGATGTCATAGACGGTGGTTTGCTGTTATTGCTCTTGTACCTACTTCATAGTTATTCTACTAGACGAATACTACAGTTTAACTGTAAGTATGGATTATTGATTATTACAATTATTTATTATTATCATATTCTTCTGTCTAATTATGTTGTAATCCCATGAAATATTTTTTTATTGAATTTTAGAACATCGAATGACTAAACTTTGAAACATCGTAATTGATATAAAATACTTAAATGTTTTTCTTTCTTTTCAGATATTCCTAAGATGCCAAAATTGAAGCCAAGAGGTCAGTTGTCATGCCACTTGAGCCTGTTTGTCGGTACAGGCAAGGAGCTTCCCGTATCAGAACTACCAACAGTGCGAGACATGCTGAGACTAGGGTTACTCCTTCGTGAACAAAATACAAAGGATAGAAGGAACTACACAGAGAAAGAGCTCATAAGGGACATGATTCCCCTCTTCTGCATCAGTGGAAAAAAGCTAGTGTTATTCAAACCACCTGCACTCAATCAGTATAGAACTATTGAGCTAAAATTAACAAAGCTGTGGCACAAAGCAGTTGAGACATCACTTGGTAAAGGAAAACTAGCAAAGAAAAATAAATTTCTGCACACACTTGATACTCTTCTTGACATTTTTAACTGCCAGTGTCCCATAGAGTTGTGTTCTGAAGCCAATTGTTCTCCCTCATGCAGAAGAGAACCTCACCCTCACATTGATTGTCGCTGTCCTCGTGAGAAGAATCCCTGTTTTGGAGCTGGCTTTCATAAAGGCGCAGAGAACAAAGGCAGGAGGCCAAGGAAGTATAGATTGGTTCGGCAGATTATTCAGAAACCAAAAAACAGATTGTTATTGCTAAGAAAAAAAAGAAAATCCGAGAGAGGGAAGAAAGGAAGAAAAAGAAGAGTGAAGAAGCCACCCAAAGAGATGAAGAGCTCTATCAAGAGGTTTCTCACTTCTTTGAAAGCTCTTCAGATGAACAGAAAAAAGCAACATCAGATGATAGCTCCAAAATGCCATCTGAACCTTCGCCGAAGAGAATGAAATACAACACTAAAGACATCTCAAACATTGCCCGTGCCAGTATTCGCCACCATACGGGGCTATGAGAGACTGCAGAGATTGCCACTGCCGCTTAGATAGATGCAGGCCTCATCAGCCGAGAGGATACATCCTTAGTGATAGATCATAATAAGATAAGAAGAGCACAAGAAAAAATAATGAAGGAAATATCTGATCAGCATGAAAAAGATTTGAAGGAGGAAGGTCTCTCTTGCCTTTTGTTTGATGGAAGAAGAGATGACACAAAAGTTCTCCTAGAGGTAGAGGGAATGGACAGAAAGTTTCCCGGTCTCATCAAAGAAGAACACTACTCTGTGTTCCGAACCTGGTGGCCGCTATTTGTTTCACTTTGTTCCTGAAGCAGAAGTAGAAGGCAAGAAACATGCAGAGGCAATTGCTGATCAAATAATATGTTGGCTTCAAGAAAGAAGACTTGACAGTTCACTGCAGGCCGTTGGTGGAGACTCAACTGCGTGAACACTGGATGGCAGGGCGGTGTTATGACGCATTTAGAGAAAAAACTTGGAAGAAGGCTTGTTTGGATTGTATGTGATTTGCACACAGGGGAACTACCTCTTCGTCGTCTCATCCAGGAACTTGATGGTCCTACAAAGAGCAACAACAAGTGGTGAGGCTCCCTTGGCAACATGCTAGATGAAGCAACGGAATTAGAAATAAATACAAAATTTCCAAAGGTCGAAGTAGGCCCTCCCCTTCCAGTGTTGTCTGAAGAAGTTATCAAAGACCTCAGCACGGATCAATCTTACGCTTATCGTATTGTTCAAGCAATCAGATCAGGAGAGTTTCCTCAAAATCTGGCTCTCTTTGAGATTGGACCCGTAAGTCACAGTCGTTGGTTAACTACAGCGATTCGTTTCTGCAAGATTTGGGTTTCCAAACATGCACTGAAGGGCAAAATGCTACAGAATTTGATGTTGATTGTTGAATTTATTATTGGGTTTTATCTTCCTCACTGGTTCAATGTAAAACTTAATCCAATGTGGATGGAGGGGCCCAACCACATCTTGTTTCAATTACAGCTACTGAGAACCCAAAGGAAAGTTGTGGTGAGAAGGTCCGCTTGGTATGTTAGGCCAGAGGCAGTTTTGCAAGCAATACTCTGCAGCCAATGTACCAAAGAGCGAACTGAGACTGTGGAAATCATTCTAAAGCTTAGAGGAACATCACTAGATGATGACCATCTGGGAGACTGCTCTGTTCAGACAAGGAAGGTACCTCCGATAAACGTCAATGCCACGAAATTGTCAGAATTAGTTAACTTGAGTTCGGAAGTTTTGGAGCCACCACTGACAACATGTATAACAAACAAAGATTTAACACAACTTAAAGAGGCCCCAATGCAAGTGCCAAAGTGGCCTCCTCACACTCAGAGTGTGGAGAGATGTGTGAAAATGGTCACAGAAGCAGCTAGTCAAGTTTACAGTCACGAGAGGCGAGAAGGCTACATCAAAGCGCAAGTAGCAAGCCGAATGCTGATGTCAAGGAACCGCAGCAAAAAGGACATGACTGCATTGGTTACTTTCAAATAAAGACTCTGAATGATATCTTATTGCCACTTTAAATGTTGATAGGATGTTTGCGCACATTTGTTATTTTGTTACGAATTTATGGAAAAATGGAATTTTTTAATTAAAATTGATGTAGGTAGGAGTTATTTTTTATTGTTTTTGAAGCAAGGATATTATTTTGTATGCCAAATGATTACATTAAATTGCTACCAAATCACATGATTTTCAATTTAGTCATTTCACCCCCAAAATTGACACACCCTACAGTGTGCATGGTGCAAAAAATAAGGACAAATATGACTGAAATATTCATCTGTACGAATACTTATGAGCACCAATATATATATATATATATATATATATATATATATATATATATATATATATATATATATATATATATATATATATATATATATATCAAACGTGGCACACAGGCGAGACTCGTCCCCAACACTAGCGTGGCCACGTCCCGAGCACGTCTTTTACTACTATTACTACTACGCCACCCAGAAAACCAGAAATTCCCTTTCAAGAACAACTTGCAAAGTATCCCGTTTTATCGTGTGCATTTTCAGAACTTAATTTGTTACCCTAAAACAGGAGGAGCTCAGAAGCTGTACTTGAGAGGAATGTTTTGGCTTCCAGGTTGGTGTAGTGGTGATAAACGTGCTCAGGACGTGACCCACGCTAGACATCGACGAGCCCCTTTTTGAGCTGCAGGTTTTACCCCAGTATCTATATCAACATCAATTTACGGTTATTGTATTTCCTTATTATAATATATATATATATATATATATATATATATATATATATATATATATATATATATATCCACAATACAATTAAACACGTGAAATTAATAAATTAATAAATGCTACACAGTACACATCCACAGAGAAAATAGAAAACTATTCAGAGGCTTTTCGTCTAATTAACGAAAGGCCTTGGAATAGCTTTTAATTTTTTCCTGTGGGTCTCTCTCTCTCTCTCTCTCTCTCTCTCTCTCTCTCTCTCTCTCCTCTCCCTCTCTCCTCTCTCTCTCTCTCTCTCTCTCTCTCTCTCTCTCTATATATATATATATATATATATATATATATACCGTGTGACCACAAAAATTGTCCCTGTTTTTAATCGCTTATTACTCAGTCATTATTGCAGCTTCACAAATGAAATAAAAAGCATTCGAAAGAGAACATTTTAAAGTTTTAATTTATTCTACATGTGTTCAAAGTGACGTCCCTGGACATTCTTACATTTCACACAACGGGAAAGGAAGTTATTTATTACATTTTCCAAAACGCTGCATTCAATGGACTGTACAGTGTACACTCTCTACCACCGCTTGCTTTAATTCTTCGATAGAGGATGGCTCTTGCCTGAATACTTTGTCATTGACAAATCCCCAGAGAAAAAAGTCCAAAGGTGATAGATCGGGAGATCTTGCGGGCCAGGGAAACTGCGAGCGATGAGAAATGAATCTTTGTTCAAAAAATCTTGTTAAACATTCCAGTGATTGCCTAGTTGTGTGGGCTGTTGCTACCGTCTTGCTGAAACCACTTGTTACTGCAGTTTTCTTGTTCAAAAACAGTGTTCAGCATTTCTACATATCTTTCTGAAGTTACTGAAAGCGGTCTCCTTGTCTCTGGGTCCTCAAAAAAGTAAGGACCATAAACCTTGCTGCTACTCAAACCACACCAGACAGTAACTTTTGGTGAATGCAGAGGTTTCTCCAAGTGTATATTTGGCTTGTTTTGTGACCAACACCGGTAATTCTGTCTGTTGATGAACCCATTGAGATAGATGTGGCATTCATCACTGA
This sequence comes from Bathynomus jamesi, assembly GCA_023014485.1. Taxonomy (NCBI): domain Eukaryota; kingdom Metazoa; phylum Arthropoda; class Malacostraca; order Isopoda; family Cirolanidae; genus Bathynomus; species Bathynomus jamesi. Next base: position 395,605 of record JAJOZX010001721.1, on the reverse strand, counting down.
ATATTATGTCACTTAATCTTATCTGGTTTTGTTCAATTATTGTTTCAATGCGTTCACAAAACATCAAACGACGCTGGTAGTCTTGTTCGCTAAGCTGTTGCAAACACATAATTTTGAATGACTTCATTCTCAAATCCAACGTGATTATTTTCCGAATGCTCTCCCGTTTGATTCCTGTCACAGCTGATAGTCGTCTCACAGATTTCTTGTTGTCCGTTTCAAGCTGATTTGCGACTGAATCAATGTTTTCAGCGGTTCGCACACCTTTGCTGCGCCCAGAGTTGCCTTTATGCATGTTCTTGATTGAGCCGTGATGTTTCCATTTTGCGAAAATCCTGCGAATCGTTTTAGGATCTATGGTCCTTTGCTGACCGTATTGTCGTCTGAAAGACCGTTGGGTGGCAACTACCGAGCCATGTTTGATCATCTCTTCTGCGATGAAAACACGTTGCATGTCCGACAAATAACCCATGATTGTGGTGGATAAAACTGTCATTTTTTTATAAGTACTGATTTCGTATCCAGGATATCGAAAAAATTAAATAAAACTTTTAAATATTCTTTTTCGAAAGCTTTTTATTTCATTTGTGAAGCTGCAATAATGACTGAGTAATAAGCGATTAAAAACAGGGACAATTTTTGTGGTCACACGGTATATACAAAGGTGGGCACCGGGCCTCAAAAAGGACCGACGGCCCGGTCCCAGTCCTTGCCTCAAACTGGACCGACGGTCCCGGTCTTTTCTGAAGATAGGACCTAGGAACGACTCGGTCCTCGGTCCTTATATATAATATAAGTGAAAAATTTGATTAAAATGAAAAATGAAATTAAAGACACCGGAAATCTTTAATTTTATTAACGTAAGTTATAATTAATACCATACATAAATGATGAAAAAAAGTTATTAAGTTAAATGCTTGAGTTTCCCTTCAAGAAGACTAGCATTTCAAAATGGCTGTCACTGAGCCCTGACCTTTTCGGCTTGAGGACGTCCTTCCCCAAAGAAAAGAACCTCTCCACGGCGGCACTGGATGGGAGAGGCGTGTTAAACTTGATGAACACAGCAAGCACTTGTACTCCAGGTTCTGCTCACCCTTGGGGCCCAGGTATTCAAAGTATTTGTCCAGGTACGGCCAGGGATTGACGGGTTCAGTTCTTCCGCTAGGAGCTCCAGTTGCTTGACTTGAAGTTGAAGCACTAACATCAGTAGATTCTTCGTCTCCTCCAGGTGTTGAAACAATTTTCAGTTCAGTCTCAGTCTCTTTCTGAGTCTTCTGGAGGAAACGATCCATCTTCTTTAGAACTTCAAATAATCACTAAACACACTAAAATCACTAAAAAAGACCGTCCGGAATTGCTTAAAAATGGACCGTCGCTCCTCATTTCGGTCCTCACTGAGAAAAGGACCGACTTTCCCGCTCACGGTCCTTAAAAAGGACCGAGTTCCTGGAGTTCGGTCCTTTTGGAACTCGGTCCTGCCCACCTTTGTATATATATATATATATATATATATATATATATATATATATATAATAATTCTGCGTCTCGTAACTCTGTATTTAAAAGAAGACAGTGTCTATTAATCTCACCAAACCTCAAATAACTTCCTCTTACTAAACTTAGATTTTACAGATGCTTTTGTGCATTCGTAAACCAACAAAATTTACAATATTGGTGCGGGGAACAGAACGAGCCAATATTGCCGATGCAGTAGTTCGTATTAACTGACTGTTGGAAATTATATCAACCGGAATGAAATTGCCTGCAGGAATACTTCAACAACACTCTAGTCCCGAACTAATATTTATATTCCAACCCGAATTTCTAATGAAAATGGGAATGTTTGAAAGAATTCCCAATTTGAAAAAAGAATTCCCTGACTTGGGAAAGCGTGAAAGAGAACTATATGGCAATTGCAGACCGGAGGGTATTAAAAAAAAAAAATCACTTAAAAGTCCAACATTCGGAATGGATCAAATTGAGAATTGCCTCTTTTTGAGATTCTCACCGGGTTTTTCATTCTTAGACCAAATACTCAAAATTAGGAAGAGGCTCTTCCGATCTATATACCTTTGGTTAACCTTTGGTTAGCTTCCGCCCGAATTGTTCATTCTGACGAAGGTCAAGCTTTTCACTCCACCTTAGACCTACAGTTTAACGTGGAATCCGAACCACGCCCCGTCAGCAGCCCAGCGTCTTAACCACTAGGCCACCTAGGGTACCCATTTATCTACCAATCACTTTCTTTATTGTGTGGAAGGATGAACAGCTGGGTTTTGCTGCGCGCCTGCTGCCGTCGGGTCTCGAACCCCGGGCCGATGGATTCGTAGTCAGCGACACTAACCACTACACCACCGAGGCGCACTTATATATATATATATATATTATATATATATATATACACACACACACACACAGTATTATATATATGTTACAACTCAGAATGGTCCCCTGAGGAACTTTTATGTTACACACAGACCGTGCATGGAACAAGGAACTCTTCTAAGAAAATTAAATCCACCATAGCCCGAATAAGTAACGGTAAATGACAAATACTATAATTTTTCTTTTTAGTAATGGAAGCCCAACGTGTGCAATGGGTCTCACACACACACACACACACACACACCACACGCACACACACACACACACACATATATATATATATATATATATATATATTATAATATATATATATATATATATATATATATATATATATGCCTGCATGTAAAACTGCAGGCGACGTAAGGTAATATGATGTCTTCATCCCTTACATAATATCATTTACATAAAGAAAAATGAAACAGTTTTTCGGCGGATCCAACCGCACTTCTAACCCAAATGACGTCTCAAGACTTGCTGCATGAAGGCAACAACTCACGCAGAAGGAAAAGCAATTTTTTTTTCTTTTGGAACGGATCCGACATTATATTTTGTTATGAAACAGGAATTGACAGACACACGATAGAGAAAGAGAGAGAGAGAAGAGAGAGAGAGAGAGAAAGAGAGAGAGAGAGAAATGGGGAGTGGGGGAGTGTCGAATCCATACATGAATTCGAGTAGAAAAAGCCAATAAAACCTCTTAAAAGAGAGTTCGAAGCAACAAGTGACGAATTTTAATCTTTCCCTATGATGAATTCAGACTGTGCGTGAAGTCTTTCAATTTCTTTGTTGAAAGACGGAGTGAATGGGTCGAATTACAGTGAACAAAATAGAATTTCGTAAAGTCGACATTCGATCTTATAGACGTCGACATAATTCTGATTGAATTTTATCCAGGTTTATCCATTTAAGATTTAAATGAATGCGAAAAATCCATTTGATACGTGAACTAAAAGCGATTGACACACACACACACACACACACACACACACACACACATATATATATATATATATATATATATATATATATATATACAGGGTGTCCCAGGACTTTATGTCAATATTTTAGGAGATTATTTTTGAGGTCATACCCAGTCAAAAATGTTTCATGAGCATGGGTCCGATTCGCAACGGTTACGGAGCTATGGGTATTTGAAATTAAATATTGGTTCGCATCTGTTTTATTGAACAATTACTAAGTATGTACAGCTCAGTCCACAATAAATGTTCAAAATGGCCGCCTTCAGTTTGAATACTCGTCGTAACATCGAATGAGTAACCCTACCAACAACATCAGGGTCGTTCTGTATGCGTTCTGCAGCATCCCTAATTCGACGAAGCAGTTCATCTCTTGTGTTCGTTATTTGCTTGTACACCATCGCCTTCATGTATTCAAGCTGAAGGTGGCCATTTTGAACATTTATTGTAGACTGAGTTATACATACTTAGCATTTGTTCAATAAAACAGATTATTATGTGCGAACCACTCTTTAACGTCAAATATCCATAACTCCCTAACCGTTGAGAATCGGATCCATGTTCATAGAACATTTTTTACTGGGAATGACCCTAAAAATAATCTCCTGAAATTGTGACATAAAGTCCTGGGACACCCTGTATATATATATATATATATATAATATTATATATATATGAGAGAGAGAGAGAGAAATTGCATGTGAAAATGACTAACCTAACCTAAGCTAGCGTAACCTAACCGGGTATAATGTAGCCTAACCAAACGGAACCTAACCTAAATTAAACTAACTTAACATGTATTAAATAGACCCGCATAAGATCGAACTGTTCACCTTTATGCAGGTCGAAGTTATGCAGGTCGATCTTATGTAGGTCGACATTACGTAAGTCAACATTATACACTTCGATTTTGTTCCGCTTCACCGAGTGTCTCTCTAATGGACGTATACCCATTTGTTCCGTCTACCAAATGGGTATAGGCCTATTAAACACACGTAATGTGTTATTTAGCTGCATGTAAATAACCTTTGAAAATGGGTGAAACTCGTAAAAGGTTAAATTTGAGTTTTATGACCGACGTTTAGCACAGATTAAAGTCAATTTTCAGTTCTTTCTAATTCATTTAATTAGGAAAAGAGCCGAGTTATTATTTTATATGTTAATTTAATGTTAATTTATATACTTTGACGCACGCGCACACACACACACACATACACACACACACACACACACACACACACACACATATATATATATATATATATATATATATATATATATATATATATATATATATATATAAAGGAGGAGATCGATCCGAGGCCAAAAACTATAGGCCAGTATCGCTTACATCCCATCTCACTAAAATATTTGAAAGAATAGTTAGACAGAAAATCTGACATTTTGGAAACTCAGAAAAAATTCAATGATAACCAACATGGGTTTCGGTCAGGCAGATCATGCCTATCACAACTAATGGAACACTACAACAACATTATTGATTCACTTGAAAGTAATGAAAACTTTGATGTACTATACACAAACTTTGCTAAAGCGTTCAACAAGTGTGACCACGGAATCATAATACATAAACTGAAATATATGGGAATAACAGGAAAAGTAGGGAAATGGATATATGTATACGATAATTTCCTTAGTGAGCGGCGGCAAGTCGTTACAGTACAAGGAGTATCTTCATCAGAATCAGAGGTCCTCAGCTCGGTACCACAAGGAACAGTATTAGCTCCACTACTCTTCATAATCATGCTAACTGACATAGATGAGGGCGTTAACAGAGACAGCACGGTAACATCCTTTGCGGATGACACAAAGATCAGTAGAAAAATAAGAAACCCAGAAGACATAGGATTTCTACAAATCGACACAAACAGAATCTACAAGTGGACGGAAGACAACAATATGAAGTTTAACACCGAGAAATTTCAGCTGTTACGGTACGGAAAAAGAGAGGACCGAAAATCCATGGAATATTATACCCCAAATGGACAGGAAATTCAGAGAAATTCCAGAGCAAAAGATTTAGGGGTTGTAATGACAGATGATGCGAAATTTGAAACACAAAATAAGATAGCAGTAAACAGAGCAAAGAGAATAACGGGTCAGATATTGAAAACCTTTAAACGAAGGGATAGGAATGTAATGATTCCTCTACTGAAAACCCTGATAATACTCAAATTGGAATACTGCTCGGTCCTAACATCCCCATATAAAAAAGAAGACATTAGACAGCTGTAAGGGATCCAAAGAAGCTTCACAGCCAAGATCAATGGGTGCAAAGAACTAAATTACTGGAAAAGGTTACGAGAACTAGACCTATATTCACTGGAAAGGAGAAGAGAGAGATACACCATTATTTACACTTGGAAAATAATGGAGAAACTAGTCCCTAATCTTACTCTGAATCCTATAATTCCCCAAACAACGGTGGAAAGTAGAAGCGGCAGACTGTGTCGTATTCCCAAATTGAAGACGAGACAGGGAACATCCTTAACCCTGAAAGAAAATAGTTTTGTAGTGAGAGGACCAAAACTGTTTAATCAGTTGCCCAAAGACCTAAGAAACACGAAGGGAGTTGCAGTGGAAATCTTCAAAAGAAGACTAGACGCCTGGCTCAGAACAATCCCAGATGAGCCGGGCGTACCTGGCTATGTGAGATGGAGAGCGCAAAACTCCATCTCACTACTTCACCAGGCCAACTCGAGAGGAGGGGTGACAAGCTTGACCTTCGCGAAATGAGAAATCATCGCGCGAAACCTTTGTAAGGTTGTAAGGTAAGGTAAGGTATGATGCAAACCCACAAAAAAAAGAAGAAAAATTATTCATTTTTCTTTTTCCTTGTGGGTTTGCATCATTCATTCATTTCACGTGTTTAATTGTGAAATTCATCCCATATATATATATATATATATAATGAATGTAACGCCCAAAACTCCGTTAACTTTTTACTGCTCTTATTCCGTTAATAAGAAATTATGAGGTCAAGTTTAGCGTTAAATCGTATTCTGAAAAGTTTTAACGACAAAATTAACTACTGAATTCCGTTATTAACGTTATTAACGGAAAAAAAAAAACGCATTAAAAATTAGAAAAAATGAACGGAATTTTTGAGGTTACACCCATGATAATATATATATATATATATATATATATATGTGTGTGTGTGTGTGTGTGTGTTGTGTGTGTGTGTGTGTGTACATTTTTTTTTTTTCGAGGATAATTTAGTAGTGTGTAGACAGCCATAAAATAGCGTTTTTACAACGTCGACTCTTGCCGGTATTTGAGTGAAAATGAAAACTAACTCTACTGATTCTGGATCCTCCGTTGAATAAAAGCAACGTTGGGGACGAAACGGCGTAAATTAAAGACAAATGAAGACAATGAATACGAGAGCTCTGGGATCTATTTCAACATAATTGCAATGTTTATTACATATTAAATTTGATACTGTTCTTGGAAATCTGAATTTATTTGGCTTTCAGCGACTTACAGTTGGGTCTTGTTGCTCGTTTTTGCTTCGTAGGGTGTGCCTGGGATAGATGTTAACGGAAGTGGGTTTATTTTAACAATATTTTATTTTCTAAACCTACACCGAAATTATGAAATTAGATTTTAACACCTCAGTAAAATAGTGAGATGTATATGGCAACATGAACTTTGACGAAGATGCTAAAAGCTTACAGCAAATAAATATACACTTCTTCACGCGGAAAACCCTTCATCTTCATTAGCTTAAGGCGATGACAATCATTAGTGAGGAGGGCCAGAAACTGACACAGTGCTCAGGTCACACGAATAAGGCTCAAAGTGCTAACTTCCAGATTATTATTAACCATTAGTCACGATCGGAAATCGAATCCTCCACCCTAGTGTTTTCACTTCTCTCATAGGAAAACGGCGTTACCCACTAAGCCACGTTGTCTGGACAGTCTATTACAGAGGATTGTAGTCACCACGATGATTGTGGTCAAGAACAAGTGTCAAAGCTCATCAATAGAATTCCAGAACGTGTGTCAGCTTTACATAATTTGAAGGGGAAAAAACCACCATTCCAAATACTGTATTCAATAAATCGATCATTATTTATTCACTTTTATTATCAAATCAAAAACTATGGAAAAACTGAAGGTGTCTATTATATATATATATATATATATATATATATATATATATATATATATATATATATATATGTGTGTGTGTGTGTGTGTGTGTGTGTGTGTGTGTGTGTGTGTGTGTGTGTGTGTCTCAAGTGGAGAGGCAAGAAACCAACTCTTTACTTCAACAAGCCAACTCAAGAAGAGGAGCAACAAACATGACCCCCGTGAAAGGACGATACATACATATATATATATATATATATATATATATATATAATTTACTATCTCTGACCCCGAACACTGTACATCGCGTTCTTTATTTGAACTAATATTTCCATTTTAAATGTAAAACCAACAATACATGATTTAGTTCTAGGAAAAGTATTTTAAAAATCAGCATCTGATGCATTAGTGATTATTCCAGTTTGGAAGATATGGAGAAACAGCATCCGGATTTATACATTGCGAAAGATTTTTGATAACCTTTCTCTGGATTTTTGTTTAGATTTATTTTTAGGATTTAATAACATTTTACTTGTTTTAGTTTGGTTACTTTTCATTCAATAGAATCTGAGAGAGAGAGAGAGAGAGAGAGAGAGTTACAAGGAGTTACAAGGAAAAGAAGTACCTCAAAAGGCCTTGCGGCCCATACCGAGGAGGTACCAATGGCAACGGGTGCCAGGGAAAATTTTGTAAAAGTTTATTTTTCTTTCAACTATCCTAGCAGTAGTAGAAAACTGGATGGAAAAGTAGAAGGCTCTCTCCCCACCCTCCGCTCCCTCCCTGCCAGAGGCAGGTACGGAAAAAGGTTGAAGAAAATACCTTGACTCTGGAAAAGTAGCCAAGGAAATTTTACAGGAAAGTGGAGAATATATAAATAGCTCTATATTTAGCTTGCTCACAGAGACACCGTGCAAGCGAACTCCTGCAGAGTTTTCTTATGTTTTAATCTTAAACTATGAGAGTATTCAGTACTTTGTCTAGCCTATTTTTAAACACATTTACACTTTGACTGGAAACAACCTCTGAGGGAAGTTGGTTCCAGATATTAACTATTTCATAGGAAAAGAAATTTCCGCAGACTGAGGTCCTAAATGTCTTTACATGTATATGTAGGGAATGAATTTCACACTTAAACACGTGAAATGAATGAATGGTGCAAAACCACAAGGAAAAGGAGAAAATGATTCCAAGGCCTTTCGTTTATTCAACAATACAATACAATTCCCTGACGAGGTGTATTGTTAAATACACAAAAGGCCTTGGAATAATTTTTTATTTTCCTTTGTAGGTTTGCATATATACAGGGCGTCCCAAAAAAATGTATACACACTTTAACAGCTGATAGCTCAATTGATGTTTCTTTCTTTCCAAGTTAAACCCATTAGAATTAATAATGGCAGTCAGACTAAGCTTTGAACAAAGGAAATTCATTCTAAAATGCTACTGGAAGTGTGAAAACGCAGTTGAAGTGCAAAGACAGTTTAGGAGGGAGTTTCAAACAGATCCACCAACGCGACTTACCATCACTCGAATTAGAGATAAGTTTGAAGCCGATGGAACTGTTCAGAATGTCCACAAGAAGCGTTCCGGAAGACCACGGACATCGACAAGCCCCACAAAGCAAGAAAGAGTACTGGAAACGTATCACCAAAGTCCAAGAAAATCTGTGCGGCAAGCGAGTCGTGAGGTAGGAATTTCAGAATCGTCTGTCCAACGCATTTTGAAGCGCTGTCAATGGAAAAGTTACATTCCAAGATTAGTCCATGCTATTAATGAGATGATGATCGGACCGAAGAGTGAGTATTGCGAGTGGTACTTGGCACGATGTGGATGTGGATTGGACGAAGGGGTTTCGTAGAATACCCTCCGCGTTCACCAGACCTCACACCAGTAGACTTTTTTTTATGGGGATACTTAAAAGACAAAGTCTACGCTATAAAACCTGCAACAGTCGCTGAATTGAGAGCAGCCATTGAACGAGAATGCACACAAATACCAAACGAAATGTTTCGTGATGTTTGCGATTCCATTGCTTCGCGTTATCAGCAGTGCCTGGACCAGAACGGACGTCAGTTTGAAAACAGGCGTTGACAAAACAATTAAATAATGTCTGTAGATTCTATTACATTTTGAAAATTAAATGTATTTTAATAAACACTGCCTTTATAATTATTTAAAGTGTGTATACATTTTTTTGGGACGCCCTGTATATATATTATATATATATATATATATATATACACACACACTGTATATATATATATATATATATATATATATAATCTTTTTAACCTTTCAAATGTTCTACGCGATGATTCCTCATTTCACGAAGGTCAAGCTTGCGCCCCTCTTCTCGAGTTGGCCTGGTGAAGTAGTGAGTTGGTTTCTTGTACCTCCACCTTACATAGCCAAGTACGCCCGGCTCATCTGGGATTGTTCTGAGCCAAGCGTCTAATCTTCTTTTGAAGATGTCTACCTCAACACCACTTGTGTTCCTTAGTTCTTTGGGCAGCTGATTAAAAAGTCTTGGTCCTCTCACAACAAAACTATTTTCTTTCAGGGTTAAGGATGTTCCCTGTCTAGCCTTTAATTTGGGAACACGACACAGTCTTCTTTTTCTACTTTCCACTTTTGTTTGGGGAGTTATAGGGTTCAGAGTAAGATTAGAGGCTAGTTTCTCCATTATTTTCCAAGTGTAAATAATGGTGTATCTCTGTCTTATCCTTTCCAGTGAATGTAGGTTTAATTTGCATAACGTTTTCAAGTAATTTAGTTCTTTGCACCCATTGATCTCGGCTGTGAAGCTTCTCTGAATCCCTTGCAGCTGTCTAATGCCTTCTTTTATATATGGGCATGTTAGGACCGAGCAGTATTCCAATTTGATTATGATCAGTGTTTTCAGTAGAGGAATCATTATATTCCTATCAACAATATATATATTATATATATATATATATATAATATATATATATATATATATATAAGCAAATAACCACAGGGAAAAGGAAACACAAAGTCCGAGCGCTTTCGTGATATATTTCGTGATAATGTGAATATATCACGAAAGCGCTCGGACTTTGTGTTTCCTTTTCCCTGTGGTTGTTTGCTTATTAATAAGATCACGTGTTATTTTGTGATTTAGTGCATATATATATATATATATATGTATGTATAATGATTTCTTTTTCTTTTTCCTTGTGGGTTTGCATCATATACCGTGTGGCCCATAATTCAGGAACCATAGGAATAATTGTATTTTTTTCTAATAATTCTTGTACTTTCTAATAATGTTTTTTTTTTAAATTTTCTTTTTGATGAGTTACCTGGATTGACGTACCGATAAACAAACGACGTAGCATGTTTTTTCAGCAAGACGGTGAACCTCCTCATTTTGCCATGCAAGTTCTCAAATATCTTGATAAAACGTTCCCTAACAGATGGATTGGCCGAAGAGGTCCTATCGAATGGCCACCCAGGTCACCAAATATCACTTCACTCGATTTTGTTCATCAAAAGAAAAATTATTCCTTTGGAACAATTATTCCTATGGTTCCTGACTTATGGACCACCCGGTACCTCTATATACCTTTATATATATACATATATGTATAATTTAAAAAGCCAAATAAATCTGCTTAATGGGACTGAAATCACACGAAACAACTGATTTTCACAAAAATAATTTCACATTACACAAATGTTTAAAACCTAAGCGCGCGCGCGCAGGAAATTCAAAAAACACCTTCCATTTTTCGGGTATAAGCTTATTATAAATATTCATCCCTTGGGGACTTGAGGAGAGGCGTGCTTTTCTATACCGTCAAAGCTGAATGCTACGAAATAAGATAATTAATATTTAGCTTCAGACGTCTGTCAATTATTCATCTCTCCCGGGAAGGCTCCGAGCGAAGGAAAAATCATCAGATGGAAAATTGGAAGATGGAGAGTGTGGCAAAACAATTTCCAAATATTCTCGGAGTTATGAATATTTATATGAAGGTAAGCTGTAAACTTATTATGCCAGTGACGATGGGATACAGGGGAAAATTAATGAAGGGTGCCCCCTCCCCCTAAGGGCTTTTCTTATAAATAGGGCTTCATCGTGTTTGTAAAGAATGAAGTGGATTCCCCCCAAAATTTTAAGTAGTTCCGAAATTTTTATATTTTCTACTACTTTATCTCTCTCTCTCTCTCTCTCTCTCTCTTTCTCTCTCTCTCTCTCTCTCTCTCTCTCTCTCTCTCTCTCTCTCTCTCTCCATATATGAAACACTGAATACAGCATACAATAACTGAAACGTATTGAATTCAATGTTTTCCCATGGGCATAAATAGAGACAAAAAAAGATGCTCTAAAGAGTGAATTATTTCTCCCTCTTTCAGACGTTGAAAGAATGGAATAGGTTAAAAAAAAATAATAATTCCCGATTCCTGAGGGAGATGCTTGGAAAAAGGGTTTAAAAGAGTCAGTCTCTGAAGACTCGAAACGTTTTAAGCATAATCTAACAATATGGAAATGCAGGACAATGGAAAGTTTTGTTTTGAGTATTAAAAGAAATAATACCAACCAACCGAATGAGAAGAAAAGTTTATATTCCGAGTGTAAATGGGTTTTTATATGCATTTTTAAATATATTATTCAATTTTACCTTAAGTGGTGAGGGAAAAACAAATTTATATATATATACAGGGTGTCCGAGAATTTTCTGTACAATGTTTGGCTGTTATTAAAAGTCAACCATGAAGTGTAGAAATTCCAGTCTTGTCCCATTTTACAGAGAATCTCATTAAGTTTTTTCTGATACCACGTTTTGACAAGTTTTTTAGAAATGTACGCGGGTGACAGACATTGATGATTTAAAAGCAAGAATCACAGCTGCTATGAGCGAATTGATGTGGATATGCTGCAGCGTACATGGCAACATTTGGAGTATCGATTGATGTTTTGCGAATCACTAATGGTGCACATATCGAATGTTTGTAACACGTTACTTTAATAAAAAGAAACTTTTGAAAATACAGATTCTAAATAATCTTCTTTAGAATTTTTACGTGTGTTATCAAGAATTTTATTAAAAGATGAATTGTACAGATAATGTTCGGACCACTGGAATTTCTAAAAAACTTGTCAAACTTGGTACCAGAAAAAAAATGAGATTCTCTGTAAAATGGGACAACACTGGAATTTTCTACACTTCATGGTTGACTTTTAATAACAGCCAAAAATTTAATTGTGAAATTCATCCCATATATATATATATATATACACAAGGAGTGATCAAAAAGTATCGATAATTTTATTGCTACGGACAAATGAATGCAAATAAGAAATAACCGTTTACATATGTGAGTCTTCCTGCCCTCTGGCGTCTACAGTCTGAAGCAAAATCTGCTACCATGAGTCAGTAGTTGATTGGAGCGCTTAAAGGGAGGGTGTGTTTTTGCAGTACATCTAAATCTTGGAAATGGAGCAACGCGCGTTCGGAGACGAACGAAATGATCAAAACAGCTTTTGGAAATGATGCTCTCAGTGTAGCTAACGTTTACAAATGGCACAAAAAGTTTAAAAATGGAGAAACATTTGCTCATACCAGAAATCGAATCTGTTGGACATTTTCATCCGTAATGAGAAGTGGAAGGGCGGCCACTGCGTTCCTTGTCTTCAAGCGATGTTTCTCCATTTTTAAACTTTTTGTGTCAATTGTAAACGTTAGCTACACTGAGAGCATCATTTCCAAAAGCTGTTTTAATCATTTCGTTCGTATCCGATGCAGATTTTTCAAGTTTGGCACGCGCGTTGCTCTATTTCCGAGATTTAGACGTACTGCACACCCTCCCTTTAAGCGCTCCAACCAATTACTGACTCATGGTAGCAGATTTTGCTTCAGACTGCAGACACCAGAGGGCAGGAAGACTCACATATGTAAACGGTTATTTCTTATTTGCATTCATTTGTCCGTAGCAATAAAATTATCGATACTTTTTGATCACTCCTCGTATATATAATATATATATATATATATATATATATATATATATATATATATATATATCCCGTATAATAACCTAACTCGTGGCATAACCATATATAACATATGACAAACATAAACATTATATGGAAATAAACATTATGTGGCTGAGGCGAAAATTCATTTCGCCTCAGCCAGTAATATTTCAGCAGTGTGAGTGACGTCATCGCGTCATAGCAACTAGTTTATATTCGTAGCAACCTGAGCATTTTGGTTGTCTCGCCTCAATGAATACAAGGCGAAGCAAGTTTTTTTCGAATGCTAGCACTTTATGCATGAAATATAGGACTTTTTGTGTACAAAATGAATGGGAAAAAAACTTTTTATGATAATATTTTTATGCATTTATATAAATTTATCTTATTAAATATATAATATATATATATATATATATATATATATATATATATATATATATATATTATATATATAATATATATATATATATATATGTCGTCAAATAAGAAAGAGGATAAATAATAATAATAATAATAATAATAATTATAATAATTATAATAATAGATTTAAAACTTAGTTAAGCTAGCAACCACAATGCAATGCACAAAAGAATACAAAATAATTACAAAGTAATAAATAAGTTGTATAATTAATTATGCTGGTAATTAAATTCTAATAAGAGTACGGAACTTCACCTGGGAGCCCCCCCCCCCCCCCCCCCCCCCACCACACACACACACACAAAACTTTTTGGCACAAAATAATTATCGCCTGAGGACACAAGTTTGCGATACAAATACATAATTAAATACAAAACAGGGTTTGTGTTAATGTACTTGAAAATTAACAAAATTAACCTTTTTATACAAATCCGAATTATTGATCACTTGTACACCGATGGCAGTTTTTTACATAGTTTTTTTACATAGTTTTTTACATAGTTTTTTACATAGTTTTTACATCACTGGAATAAGTAATATTTAAGATTATTTATTCTTTGGAACAGTAATTAATCTCAAGTAATTTACATTCACATAACGATCATAACGAAATCACGTCATATGTATTGTACTACTGTTACTGGAATTATAATACAGGGTGTTCATAAAGTCACGCAAGTGAATGTGCATGTACTCTACACCATAGTCATTTGCGCGACTTTATGAACACCCTGTACTACTGTACTACTGACTGGAACGAAACTAACTGTACAGAATAGATTTGGCGTACCATACACTCTAAACAGTAAAGTTGGTAAACCTTTCAATTCAGAGTACCTAAATAGGCTTTTTGTAACTTCAATGTTCCAAGTGATAAAGGTTTTTGACACTGAGGGCATAGGTTTCCTTTCTGGTATAGCTGTTTGGTATACAGGATCAAAAATAGTAAGATCCTGGTTAGTGTCTATGTGATCTCCAATTTGAAACCTAATTCTGAGAGGAACCTTCACTCAAAATAAAATCCTCTAAATTTAGAACTTAGACCTTAGAACTTAGAACTTCTTTTGTAAGGGTGGATTCTAAGAGAAGTTTTTCCTTCTTTGGGTTATAAAAATTTCGGATCACCTGAAGATCAGGGTCCCAGCCTTCTTTAGTTAGCTTTATAAGGCTAACTAACGAAAATATCACGACCTAACCTAACCAATCGTCAAAGGCGTACAGTTGACCTAACGATTGGTTAGGTTAGGTCGTGATATTTTCGTTAGTTAGCCTTATAAGCCTAACTAAAGAAGGCTGGGGGCCCTGATCTTCAGGTGATCCAAAATTTCTTGTTAAATGATATAATAACTTCATTTAATAACATATAACTTCTTTAGATAGAAGAAATAATCTCCAAAACTTCTTTTTTAAGTGATTTGAGACAAAAAGATAAAATTTCTTTGTATAGAAGGTTGCGAGGCGTCTTTGTTTCCCTTTTCCTTAACCTATTTTGACACTAATAGGGAGCCAAACGGTTTAAAAGTTTCAAGTTCTACAGAATTTCCTGTTTACAGTTTAACGAGGTTTGTTAACAAAATGTTCCGAGGTACAAGTGAAATTGTGACGAAGAGGAATGAAATTATGAAGTATTTTGTTTTGTTTCACTTGTCATTATTATTATCATCATTATTATTATTATTATATTATTATTATTTTACTGTCTTCTTGCAGCACTTCAAATAATGATGATATGCTTTAGTAAATGTGACATTTCAAAGGAAAAACTAAATTAACCTCAATCCATTAACAATAATAATGATTGGAGGTTCTCTAACCCTTTTCTCGATATATATAAATATCATATGACGTAGGAAACCTACAGCTTTTCGTGAGATTCGAACCCCTGGCCTTAACCCACCAAAGAATACCCAGAAAAGTGCCTAAACCGCTGAAATTTGAAGTCAGTACCAAGCGAAACTCAAACCCACAACCTTCAGATTAACATCCATCGCCTTAATACTATATATTGTAGGTTAAACTAACAGATCAATGCTTTAACGATTAAGTAATTCGTTAATAAATGTAATATTCTTTGATACACTGAAAGTTTCCATTTCAATTTTTGACATAGGATGTAATTATAACAAATTATAATTTTAATTAACACATAATCTGAAATTCTAATTATAAGTAATCATAATTTTAATTAATTATAATTAGCATATAACTCGTTCAATCGGCTTATCATTTATAAGCAACAATATGGGATTAATATAATACAATTCTTAATTGAAAATGGATCGTATTTAGTTTTATTGATATTGACAATTAACCTCTTTCATAATTAACATAAAGAGGTTGCTACTACCACTACTACTACTACTACTACTAAAAATAATAATAATAATGATAATAATAATAATAATTATAGCTCAAAAATATCAATCTCCATATTTTATACGAGGAGAGAGAGAGAGAGAGAGAGAGAGAGAGAGTTACAAGGAACTACAAGGGCAAGAAGAAGCCCCAAAGACCTTTCGGTCCACTCGGGGGAGGTTCCTGTTATTAAACTAGTGCATTTTTTAATTATTCTAACAGTGGTAGAAAACTGGGTAGAAAAGCATAAGGCTTTCGCCCTACTCTCCGCTCCCTCCGCGCCAGAGCCGGGTACGAAAAAAGGTTGAAGAAAATAGTATAGCATAAACTAGCTCGACAATTACGTTATGCGCACATAGAAATTATATACTAGGGAACATGGTTGTATAAACTAACATAATAATATATTTGAGTTAATCGTATATAAACTACTTGGTATCATCACATAAACCTCAAACATATGTTTTGATTTTACACAAAATATTTATAGATCTGTTTACCTAAGTATCGGGCCAACGAATATCACATGGCCCACTCCAAACTAACCCCTAAAGGATTAAGCAAACTCCCCATGTTTACACCTATGTACGCGCAAAGCCATCACGCTGGCAAGGTGATGAAATGCTTCTACAGGAAAGGGGTTGAAACAGGAATTGAAAAAGGAAAGCAGATTTTCCACACCATGCCCTCATCCTTCACACGCACCCAGCCATTCAAGAGAAGGAAGAGAATAAAAGAAATAGGGACGACAGAAACGCAACTTTACCTCACCTAATCAATGCCATGCAATTTTTTTTATATTTTTTGTTCGTTATGAAATTATGTATTCCTACGAAATACTTATCTATAGTCTATTAACAAAGCAGGCAAATGTGTGAGCGTGTTTTCTGTTGTTGGATGTCTGTCATGTGTATGTGTTTGCCAACTTTTTGGATGTCGTCGAGTTTCAACTGGGTCTCCCGCCGTAAAAGGTGTTTATGCGGCAATTGATACATTGAGTCGTTTATACTTGGTGGTGTTGTGCTACCACGAGAGTAGAGAAAATCTCTTTCTGGCAAGGAATATCAGTGGGAGGTCCCTGTATCTATCCCCATGTACTTGTCTCTTATGGAGAATGAAAGTGTTTCGTGGGTGATCACCCGTTGTTGCTACAGCAAATACAGGAGTCTCCTACTTAGAGGTGTTTATGAGGAAATGTTCGAAAGATGAGTTGCTCGATCGCTGAAGCACAATGCAACCAGAAACGTCACTTTAAAGTTGGGAGAGGACTAAGTGTAGGAGTAAGTGTTTAAACAAACTTCTGCGGGATTTACGTTATAATACTATTTTCAAAATACTTATTTAATTGATTCTTAACTTATAAATTATGTTAGAGAGAGAGAGAGAGAGGAGAAGAGAGAGAGAGTAGAGGGAGAGAGAGAGAGAGAGAGAGAGAGAGAGAGAGAGAGAGAGAATGAATGTTAAATATAGAAGGAAATACATGCATGAACAGTGTCCTATATTGAAAAATTTAATTTTGGAAAAAAGAATTATTTCTTTTATTTCACCTTTCATGTCAAGTGTGGAAGATGAAAAATGAATTTTGAAATGAATTGAAAAAGGAAATGAAAGCGTTGGAAAATGACGAATTGCGATCCACGCGGATTATCTTCGATTCAACTAGATAGATAAAACCGAATTGTATGTTAACCGGAATTTTGATCGACCGACTCGATTATACCGGATTATAGCCGGTAAAGGGATGAGGGTTCGTTCCACCCCTTCGCTGTTGGTGAAGTTGGGCAAGCAACCTACTCCGTGACATTTTTCTTAAAGCGAAACAAGGATATATTTTCAAGGTAAATCCAAAGATCTGGGTTTTTTTGGGGTGCGTGTGTTGTATATTTAGAATATACTCATCTGATTTCAGTCTATTCATGGTCTCGTAAAATTCACAACTTCTAAAATAAAGCCAACTTATCCATACGAATTTTGTTCCTTCTACGTTCTTGCGAAAGGGGATCTATATATATGTAGTTTAACGCGTGATCTGAACGTACTCATAAATAAGGAGATTTATAGAAGACCTAAATAAGAATTGAAATACAAGAATACAGTGCCAAAATCGTAATTCGAACTCGTAAACTGCCCAGAAAAGAGGTACCCGTTGGGTCAACGTTGGCATTTGGTAAATCTCAAATTCCAACGCCGATTCAACGGATGTTTGCTATCTGGGTTCAAATGGTTGCATCCATTATTTAGATAAGTATTTATATAATAATTCATTCTGAATGAATATAGACGTACTAATACGTATCAGTTTGGAGGGCCAGAGACTGGCACAGTGCACACGCCAGGCTAATGCGGCCGATTATGCTACCTCCAAGATTATTATTATTATTATTATTATTAACTAGCACCATCGGAATTCGAACCCCCGAGACCTCGGTGTCTTCCTTTAGCTTATCGGGAAAAGGTGTTACCCAATGAACTACGGGCGATGGACCTCTTCTTAAAGGCGTACCCATACATAATTAATTAAACTGCAGGATATGTGAATGAATATAAAAGTATATGACAGTATAAAAAAGTACATTATGACCCCCCCCTTTTTTTCTTAGTATTTTACGTCATATTTCTTTGCACGCATAAAAAAAAACTTTATGTACTCATATACGAAATATTACAGAAACACAATGGAAGAAAAAGATCCGAAATAGTCTTTAATTTTAAAATATACATTCTTTTATCTTCGCTATATGAAGGAAACTTTAAGTTAAAAATTTAAAACGTATATCTTAATGACTATACGCGGAAGAAGACAAAAATTGTCATATATGTACATATGTAAACGAGTTGGAATGACTTTTTTTACTAGTCCAAATTTAGAATTACTCTTTTTCCTACTCCAAATTTCGCTTATACGAAGATGTGGAAGTAGAAAGGTCTCCAGACGCACATCACAGAAACTGCCAAAAAACTTGACTTTATGGAAAAAACGACTGTGCTTCTTTACCTACTCGCGTGAATACATTCGATCCTCTTTTCTGACCTTTTTTTGACCAATGTCCCCTCCTTTAACCTTCTCTTATTTTCTCTCTAAAAAGCGATTCAGTCTACCTTTGCATGTGATGTTCCTCACGGTAAAAGCTTCTCTTCAAGTTATTTATAGGATTTTGGTGTTTTTTTTTTCAATATGAAAACGATTCGAGTTTCATATGTATAAAGAAGTGTGTGTGTGTGTGTGTGTGTGTGTGTATAGGCAGTTGGGCAAAAGGAAGGTCGAGTGTGTGATAATCGACAGATATAGTGCGTAACTTTTTTGTGGGGTAACACTTTCGATATCTCAGAACATTAAAAATTTGTATGAAAAATTTTGAAACATTTTTATCGCTGGAAAGAAGATATGTTAACTCTGATTAGATTAGGTTAGTTGAAGTTTAGGTTAGGTTAGTTGGAGTTAGTTTAGATTATTAGGTTAGTTTAAGTTAGTTTAGGTTAGGTTAGGTTAGTTGAAGTTAGTTTAGATTATTAGGTTAGTTGAAGTTAGTTTAGGTTAGGTTAGGTTAGTTGAAATTAGTTTAGATTATTAGGTTAGTTGAAGTTAGTTTAGGTTAGGTTAGGTTAGTTGGAGTTAGTTTAGATTATTAGGTTAATTGAAGTTAGTTTAGGTTAGGTTAAGTTAGTTGAAGTTAGTTTAGATTATTAGGTTAGGTGAAGTTAGTTTAGGTTAGGTTAGGTTAGTTAAGTTAGTTTAGATTATTAGGTTAGTTGAAGTTAGTTTAGGTTAGTTTAGGTTAGTTGAAGGTACTAACTAACTGTACTGTTAAGTACTGTAAGGTACTAACTAACCTAACAAAGGTTAGGTTAGTTAGTACCTAACTATTTAGGAACTTAACAAAAACACCATCGATGTGTGTGTGTGTGTGTGTTTCCCAAGAGACACATTAAACTTAATTTCATTTGCAAGTGACGTACAAAGACAGATGTTATGGTTACAAAATCAATGCTGTAGATTTCTGAGAGAGACACTAAATCTTACTCACGGTGGAAGTCAATGTACAGTAATTATCGTAGGCGGGGACCTGTTGACTGGCCAGCAAGGCCCTCGGACATAACTCCAATGGATTTCTTCTGCTGGGGTACATCAAAGATGTTTACAAAGTCAAACCCAGAGATCTGAATAATTTACAAGCTCTAATTTCAGCTGCATTTAATACGATGGCGCAGGATATGTGTGTCACTGTTTACAGATTTGTCATAATAATAATAATAATAATAATAATGTTTTAGGATGCTTAACTTCCTTCATAATATATAATAAGGTTATATGACGGAGGAGACCTTCGTCTTTATGTGGGATCCGAATCACAACCGCATCGAGGAAAAGCTAAAAAAGCACTTTAATAGCTGAAATCTAAAGTCCGAGGAAAGAATCGAACCCATTACCTTTAGGATCTATCACTAAGCTACCCTGTCATAAGCAGTCATGAAATGTGTATCAGAGAAGGGGATAATTTCCAGTACATGATGAATTGATTGAGTCACGTGTGATGCACTATCATATATGACCTAATAATCAGCAAAGAGGCTAGAAATCTCATACGTTCAAAGTACCTTTTCTCATGTGGCATGGGTGTCGTCCCCAGGGTCCCAGCGAAGTTTCGCTTGTCTTTCTGATTCGACAACAACGGCTTCCGTCGTGCGACTAGCCCATAAAGTCTTAATCAGTTCATGGTTTTTCATATTGTGGGATGATGAACGTGTGTACTGAAGTCTGCCAAAGATCCTTAAAGGTCTTTAGATGTCACTTTTGGACTACTGCTAACCTTACGAACGAATCTCCTAATCATCCCGAGTGAGCTCTTCGGTGGTCGGTCACTCCTGGGCAAGGTTGTCATTGTTATGTCCCTCCATTTGTAAATAATTTGACGAACAGTTGACATATGGATCCCATATTTAGCTGATATCTTCTTATACCCAGTTCCAGATATATATGCATTGACAATGGCATTCCGTAGGTCATTTGAGAGTTCCTTCAGTCTAGTCATGATACCCGATGCTCTTTACGTTATCTGCACCGAAATGATGCTGAATTGAAAAGGAAACTAATTACAAAGGTGATCAGTCACATTAAAAGAATATCACTGCATTCATACTAAGAATATTACCTTGTACGAAATAAAAATATGTAAACAAAGCACCTTCGTTCAACAAATTTATGACGACACGTAAATGGTTCATTTACTTTCGCGCGGCCTTCTTTTCACAACTGAACGCAGTGAGGTTTCTGTGTGCGATTATACATGCGTAAACTATTCTCGAATAATAGGATAGTGTTGTCCGATATGCAAAAGGTTTTGTCATATGTAGGTACAAGACACATTCTCCAGACACAGCCATACAAATCGATTGCAATGGATGGGTTCACTTGCTTTTCCGCACAACTGTACATCATCTGGACGCGGAGGATGGTCCCCTATCCAACCATCTTACAGAAAGCGGTGTTACAACATATCTACGAAATAACCCAGCCGAACACTGAAAAGCAACACCCCCCAAAATACGTACCAAAAAAGGCAACGCCATCAACAACAACAAGGAAAATAAATCATATATACATGCAAGACACACTATTAGCGACCAAAATAAACTCTGAATATGAAAAAGTCCTTCGGAACACTTTGGTATACACGCACACACACACGCACACACACACACACACACACAGACAGACAGACACACACACACACACACACACACACACACACACACTAAATTGTCATTAAAATTTGAATTATTGGGCCATTGCAAGAGACGAAACACGATAGATGGCTCAAGCGGGCAATAAAGAATGAGGTAAGGGTTGTATTTCATTCCAGCCTTGTTTTCTTCATTGCACAAAGAAAAAAAAAGAGTATTTGAAAAGAATATTAAAAAAAAGGGAGAATAAAGGGAGAGAATATATTTTTTTTAAGGAGTTTTTAGTTTTGGGGATTTCCCCGAGAGATTTTCTTTAATACGGTTTTAAATTTTTTCTATTTTAAAACAGGGGGGGGGGAGCTATTTAGTAAATATATATAAGTAGCTTATAGAGTGAATATGAATTCTAAAAATAGAATTTGTCATTATATCTCAAATCTAAAATTTTAGACTGTAAGGCACACACACACACACACACACACACACACACACACACACACACACAAAAAAGTGTATGTATATATATATATATATATATATATATATATATATATATATTATATATGTAATAAATTTATTTTTATAATATTATATGTATATTATCTTTATAGTTCCTTCACCTGTTTTCTTATTGGATTCGGAACGTAAAGGTCTTGGGTTCGACTTCCAAGGCTATCGCGAGTGGAGTTGGGCGGACCTATATCCATTTCGTCGACAAAACCAAAATATTGGCATTATAAAAAATAACTTAACCTAACAACCTAACCTAACTTAACCTAACTTAATCTAACCTAACTTAATTTAATGTAACTTAATTTTACCTAATAATAACTTGTCGATAGAATGTCAAGTAGATCAGATGCTGTAAAGCCGAGTTGGATTGATCTTCTACTTTGTGATTACTCAAGTTCATGCGTTTCTCTCGAGAGTTCACCCCTTCCTGGGGATAAATGGGGGTTTGGAGTGATAACTTTATTGGAGAAACAGGATCTGCTTGCAGCGATTGACCCTTCACCCTTATCCCCTTTCATTTGTGGAATTTGATGAAGGAGAGAATTGCTATTCGTTCACTCTCAAAACGCCTACAAATATATGTTCGCTTGCGTATATTATTAATTGGAAATTCTAACCAAAATATTCGGGTTTCCAGCTTGAAACTTAACGCCAGATAAAATTAAATCTTCGAAGGGCATCTCTGGGGATGTTATTGTAGGCGTATCGTATGGTTACAAAGTGTTCTAAACCTAAAACACTTTATTTATTTATTTTTTTTTTTTTGAGTGGCCATTTTGCTCGTTTGATTAATACCTTTTATTATTATTAATTCCACTTCGACGGCACCTTTAATTGATGGTATTTCAGTCACGTGATTACGGTGAACTGGTTATGAAACGGGAGGAGACCACCACTCCCCCCGCATTCTATTTTTGAATAACTACTCGTAGGTGCGAAGATTTCAAAATTGGATGATATACTGTTCTGTGCGCTGTTACACAAGGTTAACGGATTCTCAATTCGAAAAGTAACTTTTAAGGTACATTCTCGGTAAAATGATTACCACCGGAAAAAATGGGAGTGAGTGAATAAATGGGTGACTAAAATTCCCACTGGGGAGAAAAATTGGTAGGAGGAAAGATAAAATAGTGCTCCTGAGGAGATCAATGTTAAACAGAGGTAAAAAATAGTGAAACAGATAACGTGAAAGAAAGCTATTCCTTGATCTCAGACCTTGTCTAACGTCATGAACTTTACCCATTTTACCCCCCCTAGCCCCCCACAAAAGTTTTTGACATTTCCAGAGACCAACGCGTCAAATTTTTTCATGATTAGCTAGATCCGGTTAGGTTACATTACGTTAGTTTAGTTTCAATTAGATTAAAACGGGCTCAAAAAATAAATTTGTCTGTCAAGATTTTTCTGACGTCATCAAAGTGGGTGTAACTGCGAACTTTAATGTTGATTTGTTTACAAGGCAACGTCTATGACGTCATGAAATAAAATTTGAAGTTCACAAAAGTCAATCTGGTATTTCATTTCCAGAAAACTTTTCTATTATATGGTTAACACGTCACACATGTGAGTGTATAACCATGAAATCTACTAGAAACACACTCCACTCATTTCAAGATAAGAACACTGTCGCAAGGTAACACTGCAAATATTGTTTACAACATTTTGTCAGACATGTTGCAAAAGATGTTGGTGAACATGATTGAAGGTAAACTCTTATTTACTTGAGAGTGTCGGTATTCAGTTCCAACATTTTCGCTGATCCCAACATCATATGCAACATTGGTAAATGAAATGCCAGCAATGATGTGACTCCCCTTTCAATTAACTTTCTTAGGAATAAAAATTTCACCTTCAATTTATGTAAATTACTTAGTATAGTTAAGAAGTTTTTATAATTATCTTGAATTTTATGTCAAATCAATGAGTTTAGATAAGTTCATGGGAGCTATTTTTCTTTTAAGTTCAAAGAAATAAGACAAAGGAAGAGTATGCTAATTTTAAATCAATGTACATAAAAAATAATTCTAATAAAACTAATGCTTGATTAAAATTTTACAATAAACTTTGCTGCTATTGATAGACTACCAGTTATTTTTCACCTTTGCGGAGGCCTTTTCCTCAAGAGTGCAACCCACTTCCATATTAGCCATTGCGTGTTATTCTACCTACAACAAACAAAAAACCGTCCCAAAACAAGACATCAATTTGAACATTTGTTTTAGTTCCAATGTATTACTTTTGTAAATTTAATTTAAAATAAATTTTTCTATGAGACCGGAATTATGGGACGCCCTGTATATATATCGACAGTTGCGCGAATAAGTATTTGCACGCTCCGGATTTTCCTATTATTCAAGGTTAAAAGGTTAACTTTTATACGACTTTCACCCTTACTAATTACGTTATTTTATATGGCGATAAATAATCCTTCAATAAATGGAAACAATCTTGTTACGATTATATGTAACAACATTAAAACTTATGCGAATAGTACTACAACAACATTAAAACTTATGCGATAGTACTACAACAACATTAAAACTCATGCGAATAGTACTACAACAACATTAAAACTTATGCGAATAGTACTGCAACAACATGAACAGGTATCATACTGTCTCCACCAAAACTTGATTTCTATTATTTTGGCCAGTCGCCGTTATATGTAGCTTTTACAAAGATTGGCACATGCTTCCTGATGGGTGTTGTTCCATTCCTCAATTCCATGGTCTTTCAACGATGCAAAATGGTGGGCTTCCTTTTTTGAACCGAGGTTTTCAACTCTCTTCGTAAATTCTTTAGTGAATTCGGGTCCGGTGGTTGTGATGGCCAGTCCAAAATTTTGAATATGTGCCTTTGCAACCAGGTTTTTATTCGTCTTGAAGTATGAACCGGATCATACTTCAAACTGGACATTATGAGGACAAAATGTTGAAATATTTTTGATAATAACTCTAGTCACGTTAGTTCATTTTAGAATAAGTGGGAATTAAATGTTCTAAAGCAGTGGTTCGCAACTTTTTTTGTATGGTTACCCAAAAACCCAATTCTAATCCAGTTTCATTACTTCAGATTACCCCAATCAGTAGATATTATTTTTTATAACTTTTGGATCGCGTCATTACCCGACAAAATAGTTGTCATTATCCCAGTGGGGTAATTTACCCCTAGTTTAGAAACCACTGTCCTAAAAATTTTTGAAAAATCGCGATATTTTTAAAATTTTATAAATGTTTTTGATTTTTATATCATATAAATAGATAAAAAACATTAAAAATTATATTAAAATTTATACTAAAAGGTCTTCGCGATAAACAAGATACCGCAAAAGGTAAAATTTATATGTCAAAAATAAAACGTATCAAATGTATTAACTTATAAATAAGTTACCGATAACAAAATACTGAATTTAACGCAAAGAAAACGTATAAATAACATTTTTTTTTATCTTTTATCTTTTCCAAATACATGAATCGGAAGTTATTTTGTTTCTACTTGGGAGGAATTCGGGTAAGTGTCGGAGGAACAGCCTACAAAGAGGCACTTCTCACCCATTACTACGTGATTCCATTTCAAGTTTAACGATTCTAAGCCATTATTTTTCGTTATCATTATAGTTTATGAATGATCTCATCTTCACACACACACACACACACACGAATCTTTGTAAACGTAAGATACTTATTTTTTTAGTCCCTATTATAAAACGTAACCTAACTTAGCCTGACCTAACCTAAACTTAAATTCTCATAACCTAACTTGGTGAAACAACTTTCTCCCAAGAATAAATCTGTTTCATCTCATATACCTGTAGGGATACGTCTTAGCCAATGTCGTAACACCGCTTCCCGTTGCTCAGAGAAGTTAAGCGACATTGGGTTGTATAGTAGTTGGGTGGGAGACTGTCATCTGCGTCCAGACTATGTAGCGATCCGTGGTTCGGATCCCACGTAAGACTGTAGCTTTATGATACTTTATGAGGGTTCGAACGACGGTTTAGGATCGATCTGCGGTCGACCCCTCTGCAGCATCCCACCTCATTTGCGGAATTTGGTGGAGTAGGGAATTACTTCCCGATTTCCTCCTGCCCTCGTAGCCAGCCACACATGGCTGGTCAGGGACTTTGCGCAGGAACCTGTCCAGCTGGTTCTTGAAATTATTCAGGTTGGTGTGCTGGTGGTTCCTCACTTCTTTTGGCAGGACATTAAAAAATTTGGGCGTCGTATTCTGATAGTATTTTCCCATCCTCGTTTTCATGGCCCCCTATCCCACCGCAGCTGGGACCGTACAAAATCTGCCTCTTCTCTCATTCCAGTTTGTTTCTATTTCATTTCTAAGGTTAGGGACAAAGCCCTCAAGTATTTTTCACATGTATAGTATTGTGTACCGCTCGCGGCTTCTTTCCAGAGAATAGAGTTTCAGGGACTGTAGCTGAGACCAGTATTCTTCACCTTTCGTTTCCCCTATTTTTGATGTAAAAGTCCTTTGCATGGCTTATATTGTATGTTTGCAATGTCCCGTTTTTCTGTATGGGCTTGTGAGTACTGATCAGTACTCAATTATTGGTAGGACTAGACTGTTCCATAATTTTAGCATGATGTTTGCTTTTCTGCTGTGGAAGCTCCTCCAGATGATTCCTATTAATTATTTTTTCTATCTTTTGTAATTTTAATGTTATAGCGCTCTCTTTATTCTGCATCCGACGACATTATTACTCCAAAATCCCTGATTTGTGGGTTTGGTGTTGTGTTTGACTTGTAGAGTTTTGTACCCTTTATTCTTCTGTAGTACTTTGTCATTACCATATATCAGAAGTTAGAATTTTTCTCCGTTGAACTTCATATTGTTGTCTCCTGCCCACGTGACTAATGTTTCAATGTCATTTTGTAATTTCTCTACGTCACCTTCGCTCGATATCTCTTTGCATATCTTTGTGTCATCTGCGAAACATGATACAATACTGTCATTAATATCTGCATTAATGTCTGCAATCATTATTATGAACAGTAAGGAACTAATACTGTACCTTGTGGGACAGAGGTCATGACTTCTGACACTTCAGATCTAATTTTCTCGCATTTGTGATAGAGCCTTAATTACATCTCCTTTTGAGAACTTTAAATCTATTAATAGGTTCGTCCCGAACTTTTTCTTGGTTGATTTGTATCAATGTCAAGAAAATTAATCTGGATTTTCTACTTTCTTCTCGGACTCAAAGGATGCTAAACACAGAGTTAAATTGTTCCTTAAGCAGTTCGCCAATTTTTTCTGGGGCATTTGTGTATTCGGTCGCCCCATCTATCACCGGACCAATACTCTCTTTACAACTGTATTTTTCTTTTCGCAAACGTGTAAAAACATTTTAGATTATTTTTTTATGTTTTCTGCTACCTTGTTTTCGTCCTCGTTTGTTTTATGGACGAATGTTTGTTTTAAGTCCACTTCTATTTCGCAAAGTTTTTTTTTTTTAGTTTGAGTCTCCTTGCTTCAGTTCTGCACCTGTGAAGAATTTTTACGGTTTGTTTCCGTTGTCTAAATAGTGTCCTGATTTTTCTTTCGAGCTTGCTACGTTCTCTTTTTGCTCTCTCTAGAACATGTTTCAGCAATATAGGTTTAGTTTAAGTTTCTATTATACATAGTATTTATTGTGGAGCCTCCTCGTGAAGTAATAATCCCCAATTTACTTTCTTTAAATCTTCATGTACACTTTCCCAATCCACTTTCTTTAAATCTTCATGTACACTTTCCCAATCTACTTTCTTTGAATTTATATTTAAACCTTCAAATATTCCTTCTGACTCTCTGAAATGCGTTTTTGGACCGCTGGTTGCTAACTTTAATTGCATATCGATTAGGTTATGGTCAGAGAGATTTGTGTGCTTTACCTTTTTATTCATTATTTTCTTATTGTTATAATGTTATATGTCAAAATTAAATCCAAAACGTACTCTTTTCTAGTGGCTTCACAGATTTCCTGAGTAAAGGCATAATGTTCCATAATATCTAATAGAATTATCTTTTGTAATGCTACCATAAAACTTCTCAACATATATAACTTCGTCATTTTTCTTCTATGTTATGAATGGAAAATTAAAATCCCCACAAATGAAAATGTTTTTTTGCTGGAGTTTGAAGTAATTTTAGCATGTTTTCTATTTTATATTATATATATATATATATATATATATATATATATATGGGTGACAAACGTAAATAGATACTTTTAGTTTTTCCATAATTTGATTCGATAATAAAAGTCAATGAATAATAACAGAATTATTGAATCAATATACTTAGAATCGTGTTACTTTCTCCTTTGCATTCTGTAAAGCTGACGCGCGTTTTGGCATTCCTTTGATGAGCTTTGCCATTTGTTCTTGAGGACAAGCATCGTGGTGTCTATTTACTTTTGTCAACCCAGAGTGTGTTATATATATATTATATATATATATATATATATTACAAATTACATTAAAGCCTGTGTTGTTTTATTAACACCTCTCTCTCTCTCTCTCTCTAAAACACACACACGCACACACACACACACACACACACACACACACACACACACACACAGCTCTCTCTCCATAAAACAAAATTACAAAGGGTTACGATCTACGTTTCATGGGAAAGCTTTATAGCCCTTAAATCCACAATACATAAAGATGAAAGTACAAATTCTATGAGAAATTAACTTTATAATTTCCGATGCGAAAGGAGAAAAAAAAAAGAAAAAAAAAGAAGGAACGTCTGTAAGCGTTGACAGCATCTAATTTCGAGAAAAGATGTAAGGGCGAGGACTTTCGGAGCGATTGTGACCATCGTCATAGTTTCCTTCAGAGAGAGAGAGAGAGAGAGAGAGAGAGAGAGAGAGAGATAAAGGTTACCCAAAGAGAATTCTTTTTTTTACGAAGCGAATCTCTTTTGATAAAAGGCAGAAAACAAAGATTAGGTAGAAGCGAAATCTTCTCCAAGATGAACTCTTGAAGGATTTTTTCCCTCATGTTTCTTTTCACAAACAACAACTGGAAAGAAAATTTCGTTAAGGTAACCTTGCAAACTTTGACACGTTAAAAAAATCGACAAGAAAGAAAGCATTGTTCTACACAAAAAAAAAATATATATAATATATTATATATATATATATATATATATATATATATATTTTAAGTTCGGGAAGAACCGATTCGCCTCTATTTAAAAGGGCATATCTCGGTGGAAAAACAAAGAAAAAGTGAGAGGAAAGACAGAGGAAAAGGAAAGGGTGGAGGGGACAGTCGAAGTGGAAAAAGACCAAGGATGACAAGGACTGCAGGGTCGAGCCCCATCATCCTTGGGTGCTAGGGCCGGGAGGGCGCACGTGAAACCTCCAGGAACAAGCACATACAAACGAGCACAAAGAGCACTCGAGAGCACGAGCTTAGAACCCCCTTGCGGGGATATATATATATACTCTCAGGCTAGTTTCACTAAACTTTATGAAATATAATGCTAATATAATTACCTGTAATTAAGTACTCTTTATATTTCTCAACAAAATATTTAATTTACTCCTTTAATTAATATAATTACACGAAGCAGAGATATAGTGTATTGCGATAGTTCTCAAATAGATATACAATAGAAAAGTTTAATAAAGAAAGAAAATGGAATTTTGTCTTGATGCAGGAGTAACCAAATTAAAAATTAATTTAAGTTTCCTTAAACGGTAATATAGTCGCATTTTTCATTAAAAGAGGGGCCCCTAAATAGGGAAGAAAAAAATTCAAAGGCCTCAAATTGCATTCATGAAGGCAAACTATTCTTAAATACTTTGCAATCTTTGAAGGAGGTCATGAATACATTATCTATAGAACCGCTCAGAGTGTAGAATTTCATACATATGTAGGGCCTACTTGTATACTAGATCGAATCAACAGATGAGTTATACGTGTTTATTTGTTTGTTTTTTTATGATGGGGTTGTTTAATCTCCTTTATAATATTTAAGGTCATATGACGAAAGGGACGTACAAGCTCTATGTGGGGTCCGAACCAAGGGTCGCTACATAATCTTAGCGCGGAGGATTGGCTCCTTTGCAACTACTATCCAGACCCAATGTCGCATAACTTCGCTGATCGACAGGAAGCGGCATTACGACATTGGCCACGACGTAGCCCGATTTGTATACATAAAGTACATCCATGCATCAAATCGTAAGTAATTTCTAATAGTGGAATAAGATAATGATAATAATACTGATAATCTTTACTGGAAGGAGATAAATCCCATTAAAAAGGTACACTATTCATTAAAGTAATAAACAATAATAACTGATTAACCAATAAATGATAACTTAGAAAATGTAAAAAAAAAAATGTATTATTTAAAAAAAAATTAAATTATCCCCTTTCGAGATAATTCAATTACCGGTAAATTATATAATTTTTCTCCTAATAATAATAAATTAATACTTTTTCAATCGATTTTTTGCCCTTATTAATTAATTAATAATTTTAACGGGGATCTGCTGTAAATTTTAAATTCTTTTCATGCCGAAGCCGTAGAACGCGCGCACACACACACACACACACACACACACACACAAGCGAGGTAGTGAATTTTTTAAATCCATATAACTGAAAAACTAATTAGCCAAGCTTAATCTAACCTAACCTAACCTTAGTGTCATCGGACTGAGAAGGGTGTGATAAGTGTTTGGGACACAACTGAGGGTTAGAAGGGTGATTTTGTTGTCAGTTATAATGTTATAATGTTCCAGACCAACAAAGACCTTACGATCCACTCATGGCTGGTCTACCTAACTGTGTTCGTAATTGTGTATTGTGCATGTCCTCCGTGGTGGCGGAGGGGACCTACAATTTTACGTGGGTTCCAAACCACAAAGAACATAAGAACATATGAAATTTTTATAGTGGGCACACTAGGGGCCACTTCGGCCCATCGAGGTGGCTCCACTATGTAAAAACTGCCTGTACATTGGCAACAACCAATTTTTGCAAAACTAAATAATTATCAATTTAAAACTAATTAATTATCAATTTAAAACTAAAGATAGAATCTCTGGATCCAGAGGATCAAGTCATAATAGACTACTATCCACAAATATGTTACACTCTATACTGTACCTATTTATAACCGACATGCAAATATATCAGATCCAAAGAATCTAGTCAATTTCATTACGGTATCCATCAATACCAGTACCTTGCCAACCAAAAATAAGTCACGGTCCATATCAATTGCGGACCAAGTCACAATTTACAACCATATACATTACAATATATATATATAGGAGGAAAAGTGTAGGTGTGGCTGTAAAGACTGTACAGTATTGTAGAAATGTGTGTGCATCCATTTTGGGTCTCCCATTTAAAGGTGTTTGTAGGGCAAGTGAAGATCATGAGTTTTTCAATACCTCACAGTACTATGGGGGGCACCGCTCGGCAGAAGAATCTCTTTAAATGGGGTGTGTAAGGACAGAGAGTATCCCCTAACCCAAGATGCTGCCTCCCTATATCCCACAACACTTGTAAAACTGTTTTCTTAAATTTGTTCTACATCTTGGCTTAAATACTTTCATACTATGACCTCTAGTCTGGTTATTGTGATCTTTAATGGGAAGAGAATAAAAATCTATCTTATCCAACCCTTAATTTTACTACCTTAAACTATACCCAATCTATCAACATATGCGTCTAATCGATTTTTAAACATGTTTATAGACGTGCTACTAATTACTTCTACCGGCAAACTATTCCAGCTATTTACTATTCTATGCGTAAAAAAAGTTTTTGGCAACTGCTGTTTCGAACCTTCTACTTGTCAACTTACACCCGTTATTTCTAGTCTTATTATATTGAGATATTTCGAAAAAGCTATCTCTGTCTACGTTATCGAACCCATTCATAATTTTGAAAACCTGGATTAGATCACCCCTTAGCCTCCTAGTCTCGAGTGTTGTCAATTTTAACTCTTTAAGCCTATCCTCGTACGACTTTGACCTAAGCGACGGAATCATCTTAGTTGCTTGTCTTTGAACTCTTTCGATTTTGTCTATATCTTTGCGCATATGCGGATTCCAAAATTGGATCGCGTACTCCAAATGGGGTCTAATTAATGATTTATAAAGAGGAACTATAATATCGCGCGATTTGTACTCAAAATTCCGAGCTATAAAACCTAACACTTTGTTCGCTTTATTGACCGCTGCTGTACTTTGTTTCGCTACTTTTAAATCACCAGTGACTATAACTCCTAAATCTTTTCCTGCTCTACGCTTATCAACTCTTTCCCTGACATACTATACGCAAAATTACCGTTACGCGAACCTATATGTAAAATTTTGCACTTATCGCCGTTAAATCTCATTTGCCATGTGACTGCCCAATCAACGATTTTATTCAGATCTTCCTGGATTTTACCTCTATCTTCGTCGTTAATCGCCCTACCACCCAGCTTCGTGTCATCCGCAAACTTTGAAACTGTACTGACTAAGCCGACATCTAAATCGTTAATATATATAAGCAAAAGCAAGGGGCCCAATACAGAACCCTGAGGAACGCCACTCGCTACATTAGCCCAACACGACTCCGCTCCATCAACGACCACCCTCTGTTTCCTACCTCGCAACCACTCTTCTATCCAATTTATTACTACACCCCTGATTCCATGAGCCTTAGTTTTCTCAATGAGTCTTTTGTGCGGTACGGTATCAAACGCTTTTTGAAAATCTAAATACACTACATCAACCGCCCGATGACTATCGTAAACGTCAACCACGCTTTGAAAAAAATTCTAAAAGATTAGTTTAGCTAGCAAGATTTGTTTCGCCTAAAACCGTGCTGAGTATTTCTAACTAAGTTATACAATTCTAAGTGTTCGACTATACGATCCCTAATTACTGATTCCAGTAGCTTACCTACAACAGACGTTAAACTGATTGGCCTATAATTTCCCGCCGCACCTTTATCACCTTTCTTAAAGATAGGTGTTACGTTTGCTAACTTGAAATTATCTGGTACGCACCCCTCAGAAATAGATGCATTAAAAATCTTTGTTAGCGGCACAACAATGCTATCTTTTAATTCTTTTAGTTGTATGGGATATATAGAATCCGGCTTCGGTGATTTACGCGTTTTCATTTTATCAATATAGCGCATTACCTCCCCTTCACTAACCACAGTATTATCCAAAATATTACCATTATCAAAGGGTATTATGTCTATGACCGTAAGGATATTCGTTACATCTTCTATAGTACAAACTGAAGCAAAGAATTCGTTTAGCAAGGTAGCCATTTCCTTGTTTTCAGAAACTAGATCTCCGTTAACATTTTTCAACGGCCCCAAGACACTTTTTACTGGATTTCTATTGTTGACGTATTGAAAGAATCGCTTGGGGTTTTCTTTACCGTCACGAGCTATGGAGATTTCAAATTCGCGCTTGGACTTTTTTATCACACTTTTCGCTTCACGCCTCAGAGATATGTAGTTGTTTCGTAACCACAAATTGTCTTTATCGCACTTATGTAGCCTATAAGCCCTATCTCTACTCTTTATAATGTCTCCTACTCTAGAAGTAAACCACAAGGGCTTGTTATTTACTTTCGCACGCTTAATTTTGTACGGTACACATTCCTCATTTATAGTCCTAAATACTGTTTCGAACGATTCCCACATTAGTTTTGCGTTGGAGTTCCCCATTACGTTTTCCCAATTGACGTGTGACAATTTATTTCGAAATTTACAAAAGTCTGCGTGCTGGAAGTTATGAATTTTAGTCGAGTTAGCTGGTTTCGAGTGACTTACTGAGAGGACAAACTCTACCATATTGTGATCGCTATTGCTTAACGGTTCTATTACTTGAAGATCAGTAATTAGCCTTTCATCCGTAGTTATTACTAAATCTAAAATACTGTCCAACCTCGTAGGTTCCCCAACCTTTTGAATAAGAAAGCTATTCTCGAGAAAATTAACTAAACGATTACCTCCCGCGTCTCCCTGCATTGTATCATAATTCACGTTGGCGCAATAAAGTCACCCATAACTAAAGCCTGCTCACTACTTATTATTCTCTTTAGTTCACGATATAACGCTTCGTCCGTATCAGCTGTTTGATTAGGGGGCCTATATATAACCGCAACAAGAAGTTTGAAATCGTTCAATTTAAGTTCTGCTATAGTCGAATCTATTGGTTCTGGAATTGTGTGCTTTAGTTCTATAACGTTCGCAATATTATCTTTGATATACAACATAACACCGCCTCCTCGCCTACCTATTCTGTTTTTAACAAAAAGTCTATGACCTCTAATTTGATACTCCCTTAAAAAGTCACGTCTTTACAAGCAATTAAAGAAAAAAATTCGTTTATTTTATTTCGTAAGCTACGAGCATTTAAGGATAGAACCTTCAAATTGTTTGTAATTGCGACACCTTCGCGAACGCAGGGGAAATTTGTGGAATTTACGCTGGGACCGTTCGAGTTACGGCAGCCTGAAAAGAAGAGACAGTATTATGAAATAGTCTTCCTAAACGCGCAGCTCCAACGTCATTAAGATGAAGTCCATCTCCGAGGAACAAGTCCCTCCTGCCGTAGAAATTGTTCCAAAAATTCGCAAAATGCACTCCTTCCTGTTGGCAAAGAGTCTTCAGGTTATTGTTAATATAGGTCGCCTTGCTGTAGAAATCGTTACGTTGGATAATTCGAGGAAGTATACCTGTTAAAACAATCTTATTAGTTTTCTCCTTTAGTCGCTCTATTAAGTCCCTGTACCTAGCCAGCAGTTCTTCCGATCTAGAATTTAAAACGTTATTAGTACCGACATGAATAACATACGTTGTGTCCTCGGCGGTACCGTCTGTAAAATGGTCAACACTATTAGTTATATCCTCCACCCTTGCACCAGGGTAGCAGTAACGGCGCCTACGACGAGGGTTTCTCCCACAGAATTTCTCGAGCTGCCCTCGAACAATGGAATCGCCAACGAGTCGTATTTCCGGTTCATCAGCATCTTCGAAACCTAAAACAGAAAACTTATTGTTTGTTATTACTGGTAGACAAGTTTTAGGTTTTCTCAATGGGGCTCCATTACGCACTCGAACGAAGGGTTGGGAACTAGGGGAAGAGAGAGGGCTATTAGTACTATTTATATTATTAGTAGAAACTGAGGCAGGAGGGGTCGTAACTGGAGTCTCAAGGGATTCTAATTTTGCCGTGAGGAGCATCAAGCTTTCTTCAAGCCTAACTTTGGCCTCCCTCTCACGTTCTAACTCGTTCCTCAGGACTTCCATGCTTGAGCACCACCTGCAAGCTAACTGTTCATTATTATTAGCCATTGTAAACGCGTAAGCGGCAAATTTCCCTTCACAGCGACTGCAAGTACTTGACGGGGGTGCCATGCTCTTAATTAGTTAAAAAACAAAAAACAAAAAACGAGCGCTTGGAAATTAATAAATTACAACATAGGTATACCGCATGCTTATTGCGCCGTCACCTGAGCAAACCCGCAAAAATGTTCCTGAAACGCAGAAACAGATTCTTGTAACACAAATTTATACTAAATGAATATATAATTAAGCTACCGACGAAAAGATCTGTAAAAGAAAGAGTATTAGTAGTACTTATCTGTCCGCGATTCGACCGACTTTTTTCCTTTTTTCCCACGGTGTGTGACCACACTCTACCTGACCTCCCTAAGGAAGGGAACATGAACCTTATGACTCCTCGTTTTCTGATAGATTTGAAAAACAAACAAGGCAAGCCACGTGCACTATCCTTAGTTTGATCAAATAATATAGTACTGAATAAAGTCAATAGATGAAATATATTCGTTAATGAATGGTTAGTAACACGAAGTAATTTAGTTAAGAATGCACCAAACACTATTTTTTTATTAAAGACACCTCAACGAAAACAACTTATTCAATTGATAACACTGGACACTCGATACTATTTTCTCTTTCTTTATTCAATTTCTCTTTATCTTTCATCATTGCCTTTAAACTAGCTTCGCTGTACTTTATAAATACGGGTAGACGTGGCCGTGGGCGCCATTTTGCACTTTCGAATAATGCAAAAGACCGGGGGATTAATTATACACTTCATTAACACTACTGACTTTTATTAGATAATATGAGTATCGTCACGTTCAGAATATCAAAAGCAAATATAATTATAAAATAGTAAAGCATAATTTTCTCATCATTTTGATATAAGTCACTATGTTCGCAGATGCGTCCTTACCAAATTATGTAGATTTGAATATTATGACATTTTTGCGACATTTTTTTCCCGCCCTTCCAATATTTGCCTGATGACGTCATGAAAACATGATATATGAGCTAGGCTTTTTAGGTTACTACTTCCACTTATGTTAGTTTTTCATAGATGTTGGTAGCGATGACATGTGAAGGGTGCGAATATTATCTTCCCATCCAGACCACGGAACAGTTTTGCACCATTTTCTCGTCGCTATTTCTCGTCTGTATCCACCACCTACTCCATAATAAGGTAATATTCTAGGTCAGGTTAGGTTTGGTAAGGTTAGGTAGGGTTAGGTTAGGTTAGGTTAGGTAAGGTTAGGTTAATTAATACCAAAATACATTTTTCTAGTAATATTTTGTGTTTTACTTAGATTTTGACCTCCATTTCCCTTGAAAATGAGCCAAACTTCAAAGTACTATAACTTTGTTGGATCTCATTTCCGAGGGAAATGGAGGTCAGATTTGAACAAATCACATGAAATACCACTAGAAAAATGTATTTTGGTGTGTAAAATGACTGCACGTGTCTATATACATAATTACCCTCTTATTTATACCGAAACACTTTTAGATAAACGGGGCAATGCGAGGGGGTAATTACCGTTAACATTTCAGCCGAAGAAAGACACGAAATAATATTCTAAATTCACAAAAACATCTTAATACCGAAAAAACACCTTATTAAGCCCAAGGCCGTCCGATCACTCCCGTTTTAGGGCATTTCTCTCTCGTTCCTAGACCCATTTCGGGCTGTTGCCAACTAGCCTTTTATAACCAAACAATTATTTAACTTAATTGCATTTCTTATTAAAATTATTATCTTCTTTATTAAACAAACATTATTAAATTCTTATAAACAAACATTTTAATTCTTAATTAGACATTACTACACTCAGTAAATAGTGAGGTACTCACTAATCTAGCCAAACAAAACCTGAACTAACCTAACACGCACACGCACGCACACACACACACACGCACACACACACATACACACACACACATACACACACACACACATATATATATATATATATATATATATATATACACCATAAGGAACTTGTTCAATCTTTACAAGCTATATAAAGCGTTTATGTTTTCTCTCGGACGACATTCCATATGCCATTTATTAATTGGATCACCCCAGCAACTCTTTATGCTGTTGACACTGCATAATAAATGCAGTGCCAACATTATACAGAGTTGCCAGATGTGAATATGAGAATAATGTTATCTTATTTACAGTTCAAAGTCGACATTTACCATTTTAAGGTCGGGATGGAAATAAACTGTAATTCTTGGAAATAAAATGTAGAATCATACTTGCACTTGTTTAAACAAGAACTGTAAATTTATGATACAGTGTCACGCTCATTTGAAGAATTAATTATTTACAACTGGATTGCATGAACTGTACGTTTCATATATATATATATATATATATATATATATATATATATATATATATATATATATATATATAAAATTGATATATTCTACGACAATACAAACGTTTAGGATATAAAAGTCCTTTCGTCGGTATACTGCAAAAGAAAAATAATTTCAGGCAGTAAACATAATTAAGGAATACGAATCAGTGGACAATTAACAATAGATAGACGAACAATGGTACAAGACTACATATATAAAATGCAGTTTCGGGCACATTAAACAGTTATGTAATGAGATACGGAAATGCAAGCGTGAAAGGGAATACCAGCGTGGAAAATCACGAATTATTGTTGATGGATAGATAATGGAACGATAAAGTTTCAAAAATTGATAATAGGCAAAATTAAAACAGTCGAAAGAAAATAAAAATCAAACAGTTGAAGGCGAAGTGGATTACTAATAAAAAAAAATAATAACTCTATTAATAATAATAATAATAATAATGATAATAATAATGATAATGATAATGTTTATGATAGCAGCTGTAATAACGGGAATGGTGTTGGAAAAACCTCACCGATACTTGCAGGAATAAGGACGGAGGGACTAAACTGGATTATAAAGAGGTGTACTCGAGAAATATTGAAATCGTGATTGCAAAACAAGGAAACGGTAAAGTAAGTATTAAAAGTTTTCCGAATCTTATTCTGGGTTTGTTTTTTGTTTGTTTGTTTTTAAGTTATTGTACCGTATAGGACGTTGTCTTCTTTAAATTTTATTCAGTTTGAGTTTACAAATACAGTTTTTTCCGTGTTGAGTCTACACACATATATACTTGTATATAAAATAGTATTGTAAACAAAATACAGGCCTGTATAAGGACGGTTTGCGATTGTGGATACTTGTGGTTTTTGGCCCAGTCTGTGTAGAGCAAGCCTGAGGGAGTACGGGTGTGACTGTGATTGATGCAGGTAGATTTGTGCTGCCTTGGGAAGGAACACAAATTTACGGCGCATATTGCTTCTGAAGAATCATCCACCAAGAGTGATAATAATTCGGGGTGTCTGCAATAAAAACTATTGAAAATTGCAATATATTGAATGCAGACATAGATGCTCTTTGGACTAAACTAACACAAAGCATTGGGTTTCAGTGGTGATGAACCACGAACGAAAGCCTCTTCACTACTTTGATCTCTTAATTGCTTGGCAATACTTCTGCGAGCTGTTCGTACCTTGAAATGGGAGTGTGGAAAGAATGGTGCTTAATGTGAAAAAATGTTTAACTCTTCATACTTACACTTAAGCTATAAATGCTTTGATGATATATATATATATATATATATAATATATATATATATATATATATATATAATATATATATATATATATATATATATATATATATATAAAGAAAATGCATGCTGCCCCGAAACAAAACCTAAGGGGGAACTGGGAAGAACGGGGGTATTACTAAAACCTTTTTCTCCCTCTTACTGTGTACAGTCTATTAAATTTGGTGCAAATTTCCTTAGTCGTTTAGGCGTGTATAAACAAACAGACAGACAGACAAACATCATCATTATCATCATCCTGTACATATATATATATGGAGATAGAGAGAGAGAGAGAGAGAGAGAGAGAGAGAGAGAGAGAGAGAGAGAGATTTATTTAAATACTATTTTATGTTTCATGAAGGACGTATCTTTCATCTTTATAAACACAAAAGGGAAAAAAAAAACCACGTTTGTTTTCTATTCGTGAGGCAATAATATTCGTCCCGAATTCAGTGTTGCTGGTTTTTTTTTTGTTGCTTTTTATTGAATTTGCTACAATATCGTGACGAGCACCAGAACAGGACTAGCATAACGAACAGTTATTAGCTCGGTGATGATAGCGGAAAAAAGTGTGCAAGATCCACCTCAATAATGTTGAGTTTAATAAATCGACCTCATAATGTCGAACTCCATAAAGTCAACCTCTATAATGTCTACCGCTATAATGTTGATCTCAATAATGTCACCCTTCATAATGTCAAACTCCATAAAGTCGACTTCCATAATGTCGACCTCCATAGTACCAACCCCCATAATGTCGACCTCCATAGTGTCAACCACCATAATGTCGATTTGCTTAAAGTTGATCCAAAAAATTTTAAGCAAACCTAAGTTTGAATGGGTCGACAATCTTCCAGCACACCATAGCGCTGCGCGCACCATTGCACTTAAACACCGTGGAGTGTATCATTTTCTCTTTACCCTGACGGCTATTCAGGGAGATTTTTTCCCGTATCATACCATACGTTTTCTTTAGCCCAGTTTATGTAAATAGTGTTAGCCTGTTTGTTGTGATAAAGTTATAACATTATTTGTGAAGTTTACGAGCGTTCTAGATTGTTTGGACACTAGTTGGCAAACAAAGACTGTGGTGGAGTTCTGTAGCCACTAATGGTCATCGTATGCGATGTCTAATTTCTTGTTTACTTGTCTTATCTCAAATAAACACGACGAGGTTTTCAGAAAGGTGAAGATCAAACTCCTGTCACGTTCCGTCGCTAAAAGCAAATACATAGTCCTGTTTGGCCGTGGATTCGATTCTAAATTTAACCACAGATTAGCTAAATAAATAGACGTACAAATAGATAGATAGATAGATAGATGTTTCGATAGATACTTAGAGAGATTCCTGTTTGGTCGTGGATTCGATTCTAAATTTAATCACAGATTAGATAAATAAATAGACGTACAGATAGATAGATAGATAGAGATATTTCGATAGATATTTAGACAGACAGATAGTCAAATAGATGTGAAGCAACGATTTTGGAAATTTAACAATAGACGAATTAGGAAATTTCGGGGTAAAACTACCGTGAATAGATTCATGTATGCGTAAACACTCCTGACCTGAATATATATTTAAAAAAAAAAAAAAATTCTTATTAAAAATTCACATTTAGGTATAAATATTTTATATTTTTATAAACTTCTCAAAACGAGAATAGGACTAAAATGTAAAGAAATTTTAAAATTTCTTGGGGAAAAAAAAAATTCCCAAAGAGAAAAAAAGAAAAAAAAAAAATGAACTTGATAAATTAAAGAAATATAAACATAGTTTTGAATTGTAAATTATTATTAAGAATATAAATAATTGTATTCAGTAAACACCTTGGAGGTTAATTAATTAATTATCATAGCACGGTGCAAAAGCCTTTTTATCAGCATCATTTCATTAAGGAAGACCACACGGTCTAATATGAAATTATATTTATTCTTAGGCCTCATCGTCCAAAAAAAGCTCTCCGGATGGTTTTAATAATCAATC
The DNA here is from genome assembly GCA_023014485.1 of Bathynomus jamesi. Classification (NCBI taxonomy): domain Eukaryota; kingdom Metazoa; phylum Arthropoda; class Malacostraca; order Isopoda; family Cirolanidae; genus Bathynomus; species Bathynomus jamesi. The sequence continues at coordinate 354,163 of JAJOZX010001721.1, read as the reverse complement.
CGACAACTATGATATATTATCTGATAAGTGCTATGTTATCTGATAAGGTGTTTTATTATCTGATGTATTATATTATCTGGTAACTGTTATATCACCTTATAATTGTTATATTATTCTATAACCATGCTATATTATTTGATATTATAGTATCCGATAGTCATGTTGTATTATCTGATAAATACCCAATAGAAATACTATAGTATCTGATCACTATTACCTTATAAATGTTACATTAACAATACTCCTACTGTATTATCAATTATATAATCCGATAACCATGTTCTGCTATTTGGTACCCACTATATTATCAAATAAACATATTATATTATCTGATAACTATTACATTATCCGATAACCATTTTGTATAATTTTGTACTTGTAATATTATCCAATAACCATGTTAAATTGTTGTAACTGATATGTTGTCTGTAACCATGTTCTGTTATTTGATAACCACTATGCACTATTCTGTTCTGTCATTTGATAACCATTGTATTATCCGATAAGCATATTAGCTGATAACTATTACAATATCCGATAACCATGCTATATTATCTTGTACCTGTTATTTTATGTTTTAACTGTTATGTTATCTCATGACCGTGTTATAGTATCTAATAAATATTTTATTATCCGATAGCCATATTATATTATCCGATAACCATATTATATTATCTTATGCCCGTTATTTACCCGATAATCCTGTTTTATTATAACTTATATTATCCCATAGGATCTGATAGCTATTATATTTATCTGGTAGAAATATTATATAATCTTATACCCGAAGAAACCAAGAAACCAACTCACTGCTTCACCAGATAAACTCGAGAGGAGGGGCGACAAGCTTGACCTTCGCGAAATGAGGAATCATCGCGCGGAACCTTTGTAAGGTTGTAAGGTTATAACTTTTGTATATTCCTATAACCATGTTATATTATCCCATAACTCCTCTATTACTCAACAACTGTATTACAATATCTGATAATTTTATCGGCATTATCAGATATTGAGAATTATCGGAAGAAATCACGAGAAAACAAAACCTATTGGTTCTAATCTAGATCATCTCTTGAGATGAGATTAGGATTCTACCGCATATAATCTACATCACCTCATCTATTTGCAGAACATTCCTTACTTAAATATGATATATGACCAAAATGAAAATTTACAGTGACCAAGCGCCTTTGTGTTCATTTATTAACACATCAAAATAAAACACGAAAACAATTAGTTGACATAAATTGTTACTTACCTTTGTATAGATTATATTTCAAACGCTCTCTCTCTCTCTCTCTCTCTCTCTCTCTATATATATATATATATATATATATATATATATATATAAAAGTGATCTTAATTTTGGCTCGTCTACTGTAGCTGAAGGAAAGATTCTAGCGAGAGAAAGGTTCCTCAAATTAATAGCAGGCGCAAAAATTCCGCTTAATTTTAGGAAAAGCGCGTTAAAGGCTGCTTTTTATAGCCAATGTTGTCGTAATATGAAATTTCTTAGAATTAATGTACTCTTTATCTCAAATAATGTTTTTCCTCCGCGTTACCGTAACGCTAAAAACCATCTTTCTCAACCTTATATTTATCGAGTGAACATTTTTGGGCTATTAAGTTTCATGCAAGTATTACTTGATGGGATATATATATAATATATATATATATAGAGAGAGAGAGAGAGAGAGAGAGAGAGAGAGAGCAATAAAAATATTTCTGGGAGCGTAAAATGGCTGAGAGTTTTGGAGTAAATTCCATATTATATATATAATATTAATAATAGTAATAATGCTAATATATATATTAATAATAATAATAATAATAACTAGTATTACTTGTTTTATTCATGTAAAAAAAGAAAGAAAATAGATAAAGAAAATAAAGAACAGAAAGCAAAAATCCACCAAACTGAAATTTCATATAACGAATATTGAGTTCTCTCCCCATACCTACGTATACGTATATATATATATGGGATTCAAACTATACAGAACGATTTTCCATAGTCGCTGTTAAAGGAAGCACTCATTGACTACCTTTTAAGAGAACGCACATTAAGGAAAGATCGTAAAAGCGCTCGCAAAGAGGTATGTAATCATCTCTCAACCCCGTTCTTAGACGAAAATCGCTTAAATAGAGCGTCTTAAAGCATAATTTCTCGTATGTTTATAACGTAATTTTCAAAAATGACGCTTCTGTTATACCTTTACATCGAACGGACGTTCTAATTAACTTTATTAAAGAGAAAAATTAATTACATGTCCTGACGAAATTATTTTTTTTATAAGATTTAGCATTTCTATGTTTGATTGGATAGGTTCGTGCGTACCATAATATATATATATATATATATATATATGGAGAATTTTTGCTATATATTCTCTCTAAATTCTAAAAGGAAGTTGGTGTTCGACTAAACACCTCGTCTATTACTGAATATTTGAAATAACTAAATTTAAAACCATACTACACCGTGATACCAAAGTCACTGTGCACCATATACACTTATGTATGTTCGCGGTGTACAGTGTACTTTTTCATCACACTATATTTTACCATCTGAAAGGTTTAGAAGGATAATGAACCATATAGATGCTAATCTAAAAAATGCGTCCAGAAAGGAGGCAACTCTATTTTTATGGGGGAGGGGGAGGGCCGCATAATAATAATAAGCCTTAAAAAGAACAGTGCAAGAATAGCAGACAAAAAATATTTGGTGTTAATAATTCAAAGTTTAAAAACAACAAAAAATATTTAGCGACAGCTTTTTACATGTATACACCGAGACTAGAATTTTCATGAAAGTGTGGGAAATTCTTTCATCAAACAAGTGCCCTCTGGTGATGAGAATATTTTCATCAAACTTCGATGCTTGATGAAATACTTTTCTGGGAACTGTTTCCTTGAAAATAATTTAATTATATATATATATATATATATACAGGGTGGGTAAAAAAAGCGACCCCTTAGAGGTAAACTGTTATATTAAAAAAAGTAATGGGACTAGAGCTCCCAAACTTCATAGATGCTTACCTTAGCATGTTGTTCGTCTTAATTGAGAAGTTGCTCCATGTGTTCCCCTTCCTGCTCAACGCAGGCCTCCAAACGTGAACGTCACTGATCAATACACCTGCTTACATATCGTTGAGACACCTTCTCCCAGTCGAGCACAATTCTTTCGCGTAGTTCATCTATGTCTCTTATATTTGTACCAGGGATGTAAACTTTAGACTTCAGGGCTTCCCAAACACCATAATCTAGTGGTGAAAGATCGGGGCTACTAGCCGGCCACATATTGGGTTCGATAAAATCCGGTGTTTCGTTCTCAAGGAATGTGACAGTTTGGCGTGCTCTGTGAGCAGGGACTCCATCTTGTTGGAAAGTATATCTTTCACTCTATCTAACTGATATTCGACGAATTAGTGGTGAAAGATATACTTTCTAACAAGATGGAGCCCCTGCTCACAGAGCACGCCAAACTGTTACATTTCGGCTGGGAGAAGGTGTCTCAACGATATGTAAACAGGTGTATTGATCAGTGGCGTTCACGTTTGGAGGCCTGCGTTGAGCAAGAAGGGGGACACATCGAGCAACTTCTCAATTAAGACGAACAACATGCTAAGGTAAGCATCTATGAAGTTTGGGAGCTCTAGTCCCCTTACCTTTTTTAATATGACAGTTAAATACAAATTGTTTTTATAAATGTCTTGACGGCTCACCGTTTATAATCTTGATGAAAATTGTAGTTTCAATGATATTAGTGACACTAGCCAAACAGGGCCCTACAAAAATACCCGTCCTACGGGCGGACATCCTCTAAGCAAGTTAGAATTTAGCATTTACAGTTAGCTCACGAATCTCTTAAATTTTAAATGCAGCTTCACAGATTTTACTTGAAGCTCACGAAGCAGTTAAATTTCAAATACAACTTGTCACATTTTTTTTACTTATCATGGTTTCCGGTGCGTAGCTAAAATTTTTGATGGCTACATTCTTTTCTAAACTTATTCACCAACTTGATTTTCAAATAAAACTATAGTCATGAAAATCGGTGAATTCGGTGAATTGGGGGTTCAATTAATTATTATTTGGTCAATAAAACTATATTCATGAAAATCTTACGCTTCACAAATCTTGACACAATGTGAAGCTCAAGATTTTCATGGCTGCGTTCTTTTCTAGAGTTTTATCGTGGTGCTGGGACCTTCGGGCCCAGTAATTGGTGTGTGGAAGGGCGGCTGGTCACGCATATACTATTTTCGTTCATTATTCATCACCCCTACCCACCATACGAAGTTTCGTCGAAATCGGTTCAGAAAGGTAAAAGTGTTTTCTGCAGACAGACAGACAGACAGACAGACAGACAGACACATTTTCGATGAATTATAGTAATGTGGTAACTGAATCTGCAAAACAACATTAAAGCGAAAACGAGTTTTCTTTCTGAGAGCTGCCGCTAATTTTTTTTTTTTTTTATACTTTGAATTTTTAACGCCAAATGTTTTGTGTCATTCTTGCTTCGTTTTTGTAAAAGATTTATTATTATGCACGCAAAAATATTTGTCTTTTTGGAGGACGGAATTTTCAGATTAGTCTATGATCTTTTTAAGCAACGCCATTTTGTTTTAAACAAATTTTGCACAAAATTAACGTTCATCCTACCTTTTGATCAGAAAATTTTAAGCCAGTGAGAACTTACCATTTACTTTAAGCTCACGAACCACTTACATTTTGAGCGCAGTCTCACAAATTTGGTCTCACTGGCTTTGGATGTGAAGTTCAAAATTTTTGTGGCTGTGGCATTTTTGTAAATTTACAGACTGACTTGCTTTTCCTCGATTTCACAAAAGCATAAAATTTTGTGCAAGCGTGGTCTGACTAGATGTACAAAATTATTTATTTTTTTACCACAAACAATACAATTGTAAAATAACCGAAATTTTTTTTTGTCTGCTGTCGAGGCTGCCGAGGTGTGACGTTGGGCGGGCGGACCTTAGAACTCTCGACGAATAAGCTCCGCCCAGCGTCACGCGGACAGACGGCTTATTCAGCTGAACAATTTTTTGGCCACATAAACTTTCCCCGAAACGTTTTTGTAGTGAATGAATTTGTTTAATGTTTTTGTAAAAATATTCGCGATGACGTCCTCTATATTTTGCTGTAAAGTGCGTGTGGTGTTACTGGTGTAGTTTCTTCTGGAAAAAGTTATAGCCTTCAGAAGAGCCGCCCGCGAAATGCTAGTCAGGGTCATAAAATATTTGTTCACGCACGATAGTGCGTGGACGATATTTTCCTTGGTAACCTTGGTTTTGTTTTTGTCAATATTGTTCAGTCTGACTATGGTCAAGCTCGTTGCTCCACCTTAGACCTACAACTTAAAGTAGTTTTCGCCTGGACTCACTCTCACGGCCTCCCGATCATTTTTACCACTTGACCACCCAGTTTACCCATTTATCTACCAATCAATTTTTTATGGAAGGATGAACAGCTGGTGAAGCTGCGTGCCACCTGCTTTCGCCGGCAATCGAACCCGGATGAGTTGGTGGATTCGTAGTAAGCGATGCTAACCATGACCCCACTAGGTCAATATTCAAGAAATACACGGCCTCCGAATTCAGATTTTTTATTCATACCAGTCGTTAGTACGTATGATTTGATGAATTTTAAAAAAACTAGACCTTGTGCTTTTAAAAAATAAGAGATATCGATTTTTTTCACTTTAACGATTTTTTGACATTTTCCAAGAAACTGGTTTTGAGAGCTGGTAAGAAAAAAAAAACCAAAGACTACAAGACTATCCTGCATTATTTTTTGCGAGAAATCACGAAACTTTATCCACCGCCACAACAAAAGGTTAGTTATTTTTCCGTCGATTTAGTGAAGGTTAGGTTAGGTTAGGTTAGGTTCGTTTTAGTGAAGGTCAGGTTAACTTAGGTTAGGTTATGTTAGGTTATGTTCGTTTTAGTGAATGTTAGGTTAGGTTAGGTTAACCTAACCTTCACTAAAACGAACCTAACCTAACCTAACCTTCACTAAAACGAACATAACCTAACCTTCACTAAATCGACGGAAAAATAACTAACCTTTGCGGTGGATAAAGTTTCGCGACTCGGAAAATGTCAAAAAATCGTTAAAGTGCAAAAAATCGATATCTCCCTTATTTTTTAAAAGCACAAGGTCGAGTTTTTTTAAAAATTCATCAAATCATATATACTAACGAGTGGTGTGAATGAAAAATCTGAATTCGGAGGCTGTGCATCTCCCGAATATTGACCCACCACTACACACACACACACACACACACACACACACACACACACACACACTGGGGTGTCTGAATCTGCGTGGATGTGTTCAGGATGATAAGGGTGAGATTGGTGCTCTGTTTCGTGAGAGAGGCTTGGAGGTCCTAACCTTGAATGAAACAAAACTGAAGGATAAGGGTGTGGAATGGTTTGGGAATGTTCGGGGGTAAAGTCCCGGGTTGGGGAGAGGGTAAAGGCAAGGAAGGGGGCTTGCGCTTCAGATACGTGATGGGCTCTGGGAATGTGTGAAAGAGTGTAAGAGAGTTCATTGCTGATGTGGGTTAGAATGAAAGTGGGCAGGGCCGGCTCTAGCTATAAGTAGACTAAGCGATCGCTTAGGACCCCAAGACACTTAGGGGGCCCCCTTGCAATCCTAATGTAGGGGAATGCACCCAAATTATATCCAGGCGCCTAATTATGGCCACCCTATAGACAATGTTCCCTCTAATTTTTTTTAGTCCGTGTGCGCAAGAAATTTTCGTTGTGCATACATTTAGTCATGGTGAAAAATTGTGTAAACTTTTCTGAGCGCTATTATTTTCAAAATTAATATATATAAATATTAAATACTTAATAAATATTATTTCCATAAGGTGATAGCTTGATCATTACGGTACTATTAAATGGATATTAAAAAACTGTTTACAATATTATATATTCTTAAAAAAGAAAACATTTTATCCATTCTAAAAATATGAATAAAATAAAAAATAGCAAAATAAAATTCAACAAAATAAAGAAATAAAATAAAAATAACATTACTGAAAATGACTATTTTAGTTATGATTTCTCAAAACAATTTTTTGCATTTAGCAATTTAAAATAGACTATCAAGATTAATACATGATTTTATCCATTCACAAAATAGGAATAAAATAAAAAATAATAAAATAAAATATAATCAAAATAACATTAAATGAAAGTGCCTTTCATTTAAGTATGATTATGATTTCTCCCTGTGATCTTTAGCATTTGCCCATTCCAAATAAACTCTATGAAGATTAACACATCCGTCATCATTCAGGTAACTTTTAATTCTCATGAGCATATCCAAATGATTTTCTTTCAAGCGGTTTCTTAATTTGTTCTTTATAGAATTCATTAAACTGAAATTTTTGAAATTACTTCATTTACGCTTGAGCCTGAAATTTTTTAAATTACTTCATTTACGCTTGAGCCTGTGCGCATTTTATTTTGCTGTGTGCACGGGTTTCACAACGCGTGTACGAGGGAACATTGCCTATAGATGCTACGACTAAACGGACTATATTTGTCTAAATGCGCACTATAAGCAACACAAATTGATAACCATCAGAAAGAGCAGAAAATTTTCTACTGATTGGGTTCAACCAATCAGAAAACAGAAGAAAATTACGTCACACAAGAGACGAGAAAGCTGACTATGAAGACGAAGACGGCTGATCCTGGCTAAAACTCTTACCTGGTTCGTTAAGCATGTTGTATGTTTGATCACGATGTTTTTCAAATGTAGTTCATATAAACGGTGTTAAAATTGATTTTTGTAGTAAAAAAAACTTCAAATTTAACTATTCTTGTAAAATTAATACGTTAATAGTTGTTATTAGATAGTTGTTAAAAGTTATCTTAGCATGTGATAATGAAAAATAGGAAAAAATAGGAAAAAATAATTAAAATGATGTTTAGGCCATCAATTCAACTGACATTAAACAATAGCACTGCATGACTGTCATTTTTATATATTAACAACTATGTTGTCATGCCTTTTGTTATATGTATTTTCATTTGCTTACTATAATACGCTACTGAAGTGTTGAGTATTTAACGCCCATGATACGATGTGGCCATAATTAGGCACCCCTTATAAATTGGTGGCCGAATGGCTCCGATCTGTAAAGGTAAATATTATTAATTTTATTTTAAAAAGTCGAATTCACTGATATTTATAAATGTGTTTTTCATATTATTTCAACAAGTGAGAGAGTGTTAATTAATTAGAATTCATAATTAGGGTTTCACTGGCACAGTCACGATGGGGCCCTATAAAAAATTTGATTAGGGCCGCCAAATTGCTAGAGCTAGCCCTGAAAGTGGGCCAAGAGAGATGGGTAATTGTTAGTGCGTATGGACCTGGGAGTTGGAAGAGTGAAGAGATACGGAATACGTTCTGGGTCGAACTGGGTGAGTGTTTGGGTAGTTTTGACGCGTAGTTTTGATTTCGCGTCTGACATACTGTACATAGTCTCGGAAAAAAAGTTCGCACATAAATATAAAATTTATAAAAACCATTAAAAATTACTAATTGAAAGTGGTTGGATTTTGTTTAAGAGAGTTTATTCGTCACCAAAATAAATGAAATATACAAAGAAAATCAAAATATTACCAATTACTAATTTTTTATAATTTTTAGGAATACCAGGTTTTATGCGAACATTTTTCCGACACAGTATATACCCCAAAAAATACGTCCTCAAACCAAGTATAAAAGACTATTTAATCTTCTTTCTTTCTGATGGGTTTCAATCGAATAGATTAACGTAATTAAGTTTGAAATTTTTCAGGAAGCGATTTTATCTCAGGAAATATTTTTGGGAATCAAATTTTTTTTTTTTTTTTTACTTTCTGTGATTCATTTTTTCTTTTTTAATTTTATGGGAAATTAATTTCTTCTCAATTTAAAAAGACATATTGGAGAAACCAAACTCAAATTAGATAGATTAGATTGATCTCATGTATTACATACACAAATACATACATGCACAAACACGTGTATACATGCTTACATACAGTACATACACATATATTTACAGCCGCACGGAAAATCTACAATATATATATATATACACAGTGGCGTACATAAGGGGGGCATAGGGGGCATAGGCCCCTCAGTGTAAAAATTATTACTATCATTAAAGATATTTGAAAAAGATATTTTCAAAAATCAATAACTTTGCAACATTCACCACAAAAAAATGTTGATGTCATATGAAATTTCAGTTATTTCATGGTTACCAGGACATGTTATTAACTCAAAACTCAAAATCAATTTTGGCTGGCTTAGGAACGTTTGTATGTCTTTATACGTACGATTAATTTGCGCAAATTTAATTCTTTGCCTATAAATTGGAAATAAAATACAACTGAAGCCTTCCAAGATGCAATTCATTTTAATTCCAAATCACTCATCATCAATTTTGAGCTCACACACACACACACACACACACACACTATACAGTGCATATATATATATATATATATATATATATATATATATATATTGTGTGTGTGTGTGTGCCTCCCCCCTTTAAGAAATACTGTGTACGCCCCTGTGTGTGTATATATATATGTATGTATATATATATATATATATATATATAATATATATATATATATATATATATATTTCCTTTTCGATGTTCTGTGCGATGATTCCTCATTTCACAGAGATCAGGCTTGTTGTCCCTCCTCTGAAGTTGGCCTGGTGAAGTAAAGAGATGGTTTCTTGCGCTCTGCACTTCACATAGCCAAGTACTCCCGGCTCATCTGGAATTGTTGTGAGCCATTTATCTAGTCTCGTTTTGAAGATATCCACCACGACACCACTTCTTTAGTTCCTTGGGCAGCTGGTTGAATAGTCTTGGTCCTCTCACAACAAAACTATTTTCCTTCAGAGTTGAGGATGTTCCCTGTCAAGCTTTTAATTTGTGGAGGTGACACATGCCTCCTTTCATACTTTCCACTGTTGTTTGAGTGGTTGTAGGGTTCAAAGTAAGGTTAGGGCCTAGTTCTTCCATTATTTTCCAAGTATAAATAATGATGTACCTCTCCCTTCTTTCCAGCAAATATAAATTTAATTCACGTAACCTTTCCCAATAATTTAGTTCTTTGCATCCATTGGTCTTGGCTGTGAAGCTTCTCTGAATCCCTCCTAGTTGACTAATGTTTTCTGTTTTATATGGGGATGTTAAGACCGAGCAATACCCCAACTTGGGTAGTATCAGTGTTTTCAACAGAGGAATCATTGTATTCATATCCCTTCTTCAAAGCCTCTCAGTATCTGTCCAGTTGCTGTGTTTACTGCTATCTTATTTTTTGCTTCAAATTTCGCGTCTTCAATCATTACAATTCATAAATATTTTGTTTTAGAATTTCTCTGAATTTTCTGTCCATTTGGAGTATAGTATTCCATTGATTTTAAGTTCTCCCTTTTTTCATACCTTAATAGCTGAAATTTCTCAGTGTTAAACTTCATATTATTGCCTTCAGATCAGTTGTAAAGTCTGTTCATGTCTGTTTGTAGAGATCCTATATCTTCTGGGTTTCTTATTTTTCTACTGATCTTTGTGTCATCGGCAAAGGATGTTACTGTGCTGTTTCTGGTAACGTCCTCATCTATATCAGTTAGCATGACTATGAAGAGTAATGGAACTAATACTGTTCCTCGTAGTACTGAGCTAAGGACCTCTGACTCTGATGAAAATAATCTTTAAACTGTAACGACTTGGTGCCGCTCACTAAGGAAATTATAAACCCATTTTCCCATATATTTTAATTTGTGTGTTATGATTCCATTGTCACACTTGTCGAATGCCTTGGCAAAGTCTGTATATATTACAACATAGTTTTCATTACTTTCGAGTGCATCAATAATGTAGTGTTCCATTAGTTGTGATACTCATGTGATAGGCATGATCTGCCTGACCGAAACCCGTGTTGGTTATCATTTAATTTTTTCAGTTTCCAAAAAATCATAAATTTTTCCCTAACTACTCTTTCAAATATTTTGGTGAAATGAGATGTAAGCGACACTGGCCTATAGTGTTTAGTCTCGGATCGATTTTCTTTATATATTGGAACTATGTTCGCTCTTTTCAGGATGCTCAGTATTTCTCCCGTGTCTAGTGTTCGTCTCCATATCCAATATATGGGCTTAGTAACTTCATTCTTGCAGTTTTTGATTAGTGTGGCATTCCATTTGTCCGGGCCTGCTGACTAGTGTGTTTTTAGTTTCCCTATAGCTTGTGTGATATCTGTTGTGAAGTCAAAGCCTGTTATACTTTCCCATCGTATTTCTTCTTCAAAGAACGCATTCCCATCGAATATTAGTTTACCAGTTTTGGGAATACTGAAAGATGATTCATACTGAGCTCTTAATATTTCAGATAACTTCTTTTAGATCATCGGTTAAAACATTGTTTCATTCTTCAAAGGTCCAACAGTCACGTGATTTTTCGTCTTCCATTTTTGCAAAATTATAGGAGTATTTTGAGTAAACCTTTATCGCTTCTATAGCGTCATCTTCTTTCTGTATATGATTCTCATTTCGGCCCAGTATGACGCAACCTATATTCTCCAGTTTATCATTTAATATTTTTCTGATGTTGTTGTCTCCGCATTTTCTTAATTTTACAGTCTCTTTTTCTCTTGCTGAACATTGACCTCTTTTGACTCTCGAACCTGCTTCTATTTCCCCTTTGTTGTTTTTTTTGGGACATGTCTTTCTACAATTTCTAGCATCTTCTAGGGTTATTTGCATCTCTTCCGTTGTCTTGTCCTTAAAGATGGTTCTCCAGTCTATTGCTTCCATGTTGGATACAATACCTTCCCAATTTATAGCCTTGAAGTGAAAATTAAAAATTTTGAATTTGCCTCTTTCAATAGCGCATGGTCCTGCCTTCCCTATTGCTTTGATATTGGTTGTTATTTCAATAATGTTCTGATCTGATACTATACTTGGGCATATTTATATGTTATCAATTAGGTTGCTGTTGTTTGTGAATACCAAATCTTGGCGGTTGTTTTTTCTTGTATTTTCCGTTATTTCTCGTGTTAATATAAATTCATCAGTTAGAGCTAGTAGCATTCTTGCCTGCTACTGGTCTTCCCGCGTGCCTCCCTTGTTTATACATATATTTCTTCCTATCATTTTATATTTTATAAATGGGAAATTAAAATCACCGCATAGAATAATACTTGGGCTAGGGGAGTGTAGAGTTTTCATCCAATTCCTGACCTCTGTAATGGTATCTGAGAAATTTGTCATTGGACTGTTCGGTGGTCTATACATTACAATTAGTACCATGTTTAATTTTTCAACTTTTGCTGCTACTAATTCTACGTAGTTGTTTGAGGTACTATACTTAGTCATTTCTGCCATATATTTTTCGTGTGTATAAATAACACATCCTCCTTTCTGCCTCACTGTTCTGTCGGCTCGAAATATGTTGTAGTTGTCAATTTGTATTTCATTTTTGTCGATACAAAACTCGCAGTTTTCACAGTTCGTCTGGCAGTCCTTCAGATGAGTTTCCTTGAGGTATGTAAAGTCTGCTCTTGTTTCTTGCATGAGTCCTTTCAGGTATGTGACTTTGTCCAGGGAATGGTTTGGTTTTATGCCCTCTATGTTGGCTTGGATTATTTTTATTTTTATTTCATTTTCTTCTTTATATACTGTAGTTCAGATTCGTTATCTCTTGGTTGTGCGTGTTTCGTTGCCCTCTGATCCTCCGAGAATTTTCCCTTCTCTCTATCTGTTTCGATACCTGTCCCGACATCGTATGTAATTTCTTTCTGCACTTATTCTCTACGGCTCTCGGATCTCCATATTTGTCAATTATGTTTGTATTTGTTGAATGGTATTTAGTAGCTAAATTGTGTTGGCTACATCTAAAAAATTGGTAACCCTGTTTGCTGATGGTTTTGACTGCTGAACCGTGTTCCTTTGAGGGTGGTGGTAACGGCATTTTTGCCCATACTTGCATCTCTCGTATCTTGCATACGTTTTGCAGATACTAAGGTGGTAGAACTTGCAGTTTTTTCAAATTTATAATATCCATTTTTGTAATGAAAGTTAATTAAAGTGGGATTTGCATACATGCATTGCGTATCCCTGTATCTGCAATGCCATTTTGCATAATATTTGCATACGATATTTTCTACGTTTTTAGTTTTTATCTTCTTTTTATCATTATCTTCGTTTGGTAGTTTCACCATATCACATATTATACTTGTTTCTTTTCCTTCTTCTACAATAGTATCTTTTCGTGTTGTTTTTTTCATTCGTTTCTCTCTCATCCAAAATGTTATCCTTCAGGACATTGTGGTCATCTTTTCCTCCCATTATTCTCTTTCTCTATACTCTATAGCCTTCATATTCGTATTTTTCATTTCTTTAAGTACCACAAACGACTTTACAACCTCCGTACATAAGTCACACAGAAACCTGATGCCCGTAATTTGTTTCGCGTTTGATACAAGGGGTATTTTCCTATCGTCGCAATTTGTACAGTTAAAGTCATACAATTTTTGACGAAACTCACACCTGATAGCGTCGTTTTCAGTGGTTGCTAGATCACATAAGTTGGAAATTAGGTCAGAATTTGGACCCACGGCCATGTTATTTATTATCGTACCCGCTCAATACACACACAGACACACAATTTTTTCTTCGTTTGGGTGGGAGTCAGTCACGAGGGTTTGATTTTATGACCTTTTTCCTACCTTGTACCAAACTTTTTTCAGATGATCACCGTATTTCGAGTGAATATATATATTTTAACTTGTGATAATTTGTGTAAACTATATTGTACTTTTTACATTTAATAAACTTCACTTTAAATTTATATGCACGGATTTGCTGATACTCTATAGTCTATACTGTACACTTTCGGGTGCAGATAGAATAAACCGCCGAGAAGTCATTTCTTTCTTATTTTGATATTAATGCAGATAGAGAAACAAAGCGTCCATTCCCCATGAGGTTTATACAAACTATATATATATATATATATATGTATATGCCCTGATCAGGATTCGTAGAATACGAGGATGCTGACCATCAGATTACAACACGGAGAAGTTAGTACAACCTGGCATATATTTCAACACCCAAGAAAACACTAACGCTTTTATTATGCAAAATCGGGCGTGTTCATGCGTGTTATCCAATCTGTGGGTCCCCAATGTTACACCAGAAATTTGAATTATATATATATATATATATATATATATATATATATATATATATATATTATATATATATATATGCATTTAACTGCAATGACCACGCAGTATAAATGTTATTTCTCTTCCCCGTGTGCAGAGACGCTCCTTATTTACGTCGTTTCTATTCATATATATATATATGAAATGCTAACAAATTAAAATTTCAGCTAAAACCCGTAAATAGAAATAGTTTTTATTTGCAATTTTTAAACGAAATATCTTTCTGAGCAAAATGCTTTGTAAAAAGCATAAAAATATTATTTCGCTCAACTATTTCTTCAACATTTTTTTGTAAAAACATAGAATCGTTTCCTTTATAGCACCCCCATTGTTTTACTGTGCTCGTTAGGTTAATTGAATGCCCTGTTAGGTCAACTGTACGCCCTTGACAATTGGTTAGGTTAAGTCGTGATATTTTCGTTAGTTTTAACAAAAATATTACGACTTAATCTAACCAATCGTCAAAGGCGTACAGTTGACCTAAACTGAAAAGAAAAATTGGGGGTGCTGTTAAGGAAAAGATCCAAAACATATACATTGCAAATTAGTACATAAAAGTTTAATAATAAAAATTAACTAAAACTAAAATTGAAATTAAAACGAGATATAAACTTAATGTGAAGATTATTATCGGTACTTCAAAAAAATCTATGAACAGTTTAAATTGTAGCTTGCAGTGCCTCCAAATCATTATCGTGTATTGGGGTGTATAAGTCTACGGTCCAGATTAGTCGATCCCCTAACTTTCAATTTCAGATTTAGATTTTAACCTATTCTGGGTGTTTAAGTCGACCATCAACTTGCCAACATAAAAAAGTAAAACTTTGTAAACACCTTGTAAAAATTAGTTATCAAATCCTTCATAATCATCATCATAATCATCATCTGATATCAAAAGTTCATTATATACATCCTGAGATACATTTGCGAGTGCTTCGTCATATGGATCCAATTCAGATCTACATCTACAGATCTACATCTGCAGAAGCTAAGGCTAACAAAGACCCAAAGAGCCATTCTAAGGTTAGCCCGAGAGAAAGAAGAAAGTAAGGGGTTAAAAGAAGAGAATAAGGGGTTAAGTAAGTAACAAAACCTATCACTCGTGGGTTAAAATTCATTCAGAAAGAGAGAAAGAAAGACACCATCACCATCCGCCGGCCACTGCCGACAAGTCGGAAAAATAGTCGAAGAGAATACTTCCAGCTGTTGCAGACCAGTCCTCCACTCCATAGGGAGGTAGAGGATGCAGCCCACTCTGCCGGAAAGGGGTGAATGATGAAAAGAAGTAAGATAAGAACGCATTACAAACCATGCAACACATTCTTAACTCAAAGAACAACACATTCTTAACTCAAAGCAACACATATCTCTAGCAGTTGCAGACCGATCATCTACTCCATAGGGAGGTAGAGGACGGAGCCCACTCCGCCGGAAAGGGGTGGAAGATGAAAAGAAGTAAAATAAGAACGCATTACAAACCATGCAACACATTCTTAACTCAAACACTATCATACCATGCAAACTACAGACATGCAATGAAGAGAGTTACAGACATGCAAATAAGGAGAGAGAGAAAAAAAAGTATAAAGAATAACAAAAAGTGGGTTAGTTTACGCTACGAGCTACATCTAAGTTCGTGTTAGTCTATTTTTTTTTTTTTTGCTGGCATTACACGCTGGCATGTCACAAGCTGGCATTATCGTGAACAGACTCATCCTCGATCACCACCCCCAGAGCTCCTGATGCTAATTGTTTTATTATATTAAACAACGTTAATAATTTTAACGAGGGAGAGGGAAAAGGGTGAGGCTCAGAGGGAAAAGGGTGAGGCTCAGAGGGAAAAGGGGAAGGCTCAGAGGGAAAAGGGGGAGGCTCAGAGGGAAAAGGGGAGGCTCAGAGGGAAAAGGGGGAGGCTCAGAGGGAAAAGGGGGAGGCTCAGAGGGAAAAGGGGGAGGCTCAGAGGGAAAAGGGGGAGGCTCAGAGGGAAAAGGGGGAGGCTCAGAGGGAGAAGGGGGATTGTTTTATTATTATATTAAACAACGTTAATATTTTTAAAATGCCTATCTAAACGGTTCTTAAACATATTAACGCTGGTAGAGTTCACGACGGGCGCGGGAAGATTATTCCATTTATCAATTACTTTAAACGTAAAGAAGTTTTTAGCGATATTAGTAATGAAACGTCTGCCACGCAACTTAAATCCGTTATTACGAGTATTGCTATTATCGAAAGTGAACAGTTTGTCAAAATTTACGTTATCGATGTTATTAACGATTTTGAAAACTTCAATAAGCTCCCCCCTTAATCTCCTAGTTTCGAGTGAATGCAAGTCTAACTCTTTAATCCTATCTTCATAAGGCTTGTTGCGCAATGACGGAATTAGTTTCGTGGCAGGACGCTGAACCCTTTCTAACCTATCAATATCCTTACGCAAATACGGGCACCAAAAACTGAACGGCATATTCTAAATGAAGCCTGACTAGGGTCTTGTAAAGGATGCAATATAATATTCTTCGATTTAAATTCGAAATTACGCGCTATGAAGCCTAACATCCTATTAGCTTTAGCGCAAGCCTCCAGGTACTGGTTCCTAACTTTTAAATCCTTAGATACGCGTACTAAAAGCGAGCTAATGCAGGACTGAGGACCTATGACAGGTAGACCTATCTTTAAATACAAGCTAAAATGGAAAGTGTAAGGTTAATATTTTAGACTTGGCCTATAAGTCGACTCCCTACTTTAGGGGCATAATTTTAAGCTTAAAATACCGACTTATACGCCCCAGTATACGGTATGTAAAAATTGAGAGCGTTACTTTATTTAAAATCTTTCATCAGAATGAACTGAATATTACTCATAAAATGAGAATTCCTTACAAAAAGAATAAATGATACACGGAAAGACAGGTTTCATTCATTCCAATTGAATAATTGAGGCGTCAGGAGTAGGAGTGCCGAAGCCGCCATATGTTCGGAAATCAGTTTTCTGTATCACCATTTTCTTCTGGTCTTTGTCTATGCAGTGAATAATACACGCTTACCGATACTTCGTCACTAATGCCTCTGAAATTAAATTAAATTTCAGAGGCATTAGTGACGAAGTATGGGTAAGTGTGTATTATTCACTGCATAGACAAAGGCCAGAAGAAAATGGTGATACAGAAAACGGATTTTCGAACATATGGTGACTTCGTCACTCCTACTCCGGACGCCTCAATTTTGCTCACGAGAATGATTGTCTTCGCTAAGAAATTTTCATCTCATTTAACAAACTAGTTTTACTACCAATTCGATATACACTAAATTTGTTGGAGTTTTTTGTACAAAGTATTATTCATTTGGTGAATCTCATTCATATTTCTTCTTTGGGCAAAATTAAGTTTGTTGATCAATAAAAAAAATTTTTAGTGTATCCTTTTCTCTGTTTTTGTAGTTAAACATCTAAATAACTGACTAATGAAATACACTTTCGAAAATAACCCATACAAAAATGTATAATTTGGCGTGTTATACCAAGTTTTTCAGACTTGCCTTATCACTAACATTAAATGTATGACAGATTTTTGCTAAACTATAATGGGTAGTTACCCCAAATTCAAACTGTCAATAATTCAAATTGCCAATTCATTTTTTATGAACTTTTAACTTTAGAAATGTCGAATATATATATATATATATATATATATATATATTGAAGAAACAGTACAGTATTTGGGTTGAAGTGACGACAATTTCAAAAGTGTTAAATATTTTCTTAACATAAAATTTGATTTAATATAACGAATTATTATGCTTTAAAGGAAAACTTTTTTTAACATAGTTAAATCATTTAAAAATAAAGGGGTCAACATAATTCCAGTACTCAACGTATTCTTGATGATAGAATTCAAGACAAATTTAAGACATAATTCCAGTACTTAGCATATTGTTATTGATAGAATTCAAAACAATTTCAAGACATAATTTCAGTGCTCAGCGTATTCTTAATGATAGAATTCAAGACAAATTCAAGACATAATTCCAGTACTGAGCGAATTTTTAATGATCGAATTCAAGACAAATGGAGGATTCTAAAGGCGAAAGCTATTTTAAAATAAATTTCAGATGATGCGTAGAAGTAGAGAATCCTTCTATTCTACAGGTGTTCCACGAGAAGACTAATTACTATGGATCACAGGCCTGAAAACAGGAATTATGCATTGAATTTGAATTATCATCACCATAATCTGTATAAAGGTTAAATTAACAAGTTAAAAATAACTATTTTTCAGTAATTTCATAAATTCTACGATAATTAATGGCTTTAGGCGTCCATTGAGCAATTTTGATATAATTGGGTATAATTTGGTATAAATATATGGTATAAATCAACGTTTTCTGTTTCGATGAGGTCATTACAGTGACCTAAATAAATGTCACCCTATTTTGAGGACTTCTTAAAACTTTAGTTCAAACTTTCAAAAGTTTGGCTCACAACTTCTTCTTTTCAATCACTGATTTCTACAAATATTCCTCTTATACCTTATACGGTGTCCAACCTAACTGACATGCATTAGAATTGGGTTAATAATAATAATAATAATAATAATAATAATAATACTCAGTCAAGAGGGTCAGAAACTGGCACAGCGCTCAGCCAAACTAATGCAATCCATTGCGCTAACTCCTGGATTATTATTACCAGCACCAGCGGGAGTCGAACTTCCGACATCATTGTCTTCATTTCATATATAGGGAAACTGTGTTACCCACTAAGCTACGAGAGATGGCCAGAATTGGGCCATTCTCTCAACGTGACATTTAATTTACAAGTTATTTTGGGTTATATTAAGTTAAGTTAGGTTAGGCTAAGTTAACATAAATTAGGTTAGGCTTAGTTAGTTTAATTAAGTTAGGTTAAGTTAGTTTTTTTATGTAAATGAAATGTTTTGTATAACAAATGGGCATAGGTCCAATCAGGATTATCTGGTTGATTTGCACTCATTTTAAATTTTTCAGTATGATTATTAGATGCTTCAATAGATTAGAATGAACTTACTTTGACCTGTGTTCTCTTTCACTACATCAGTCCCACGTTAAACCATTCGAAGATTCGTTAACAATTTCGATAACCCTCGACGATGTTTATACCGAATCGACATCTCAACATCCCCAGACAAAGGAGGAAGGTTGACTATCGAAGTATCAACCCGAATAATGGAACAGATGGAGTATATATCGGGTGGGCAAAAAAAAGGAGAGACTTCGAACTTTGGCTGTAAAATCCAAAGTTATGGGCAGATTTCAATATTTTTTTCACACCCCACAACTAAGTAAATTTCCTATACGGTGAGCAGATTTCAAAGAAAACTAATGAAAATTACGGATTTATTGAGCATTTCTTTGTGCCACTGGAAATTCTCCATTTACACTACTACTGCATTGTATGTGCAGATAAAAAGTTACAAAGTACTCACATATGGTGCTACCTTGATGTTAAAAAAACTGCTCGATATGTTTACCACGAACTTCTACAACCTTTTTCAGTCTAGGACGGAACTCATCTAAGGCTTTATTGATTTGTTCTTGTGGTAGGTAGCTCACCCCATTTTTCCAGAAGAAGCTGTCGTAAATGAACGACATTTCTTACTTTGACCCGATAAATTCTCTGTGACAAATTTTCCCAAAGGCCGTAATCGACAGGATTTAAATCAGGACTGTTTGGTGGCCAAATTTAATACTGCTACCTGGTATTCTTTTGCTATCTATTGTTTTATCAATTTGCTTGAGAAGCTTGTCCAAACTTCCTGCAGTTGGCTTACGTTAATTTAAATCGTTTTAATTATCAACTTGAACCTATGATTAGCAAGATTTTTCTGGAATATTCGCCATAAATCCAATTTCGCAGCTAAAATGCTAAAAGATGGCATATGAACCATAAAATTACCTAGTACTAACATACTAAAATTTCATGGTTCTATATACCGTATTTGCCGAGATATGAAGGATTTAAAAGGTCTCCCTTTTTTTTTGCCGACCCCGATAATGCAGTAGTAGTAAATGGAGAATTTACAGTTGCATAAAGAAATGTTCAATAAATCTGTAATTTCATTAGTTTTCTTTGAAATCCGCTCACCGTATAGGAAATTTACTTAGTTATGCGGTGTGAAAAAATATTGAAATCTGACCATAACTTTGGATTTTACAGCCAAAGTTCGAAGTCTCCCTTTTTTTTGCCCACCCGGTATATACGTTTGAAACGTATTACAGGTTTGGTTTCAGTCTCTATTATACATAGTATTTCTTGTGGTGTCTTCTAGTGAAGTAGCAATTCCCAATTTACCTCCTTTAAATCTTATTTACGTTTTCCCAGTTTACTTTCTTTGAATTTATGTTTAAGCATTCAAATATTCTATCTGCCTCTCTAGGATATGTTTTCGGACTTCTGGGTGCTAACTTCAATTGTATATCGCTGAGGTTATGGTCGGAGAACTTTGTGCGCGTTACTTTTTTATTTATTATTATCTCGTTGTTATTTGTCAAGATTAAATCCAAAACGTTCTCTTTTCTCGTGGCTTCACAGATTTCCTGGGTAAAGGCTTAATGTTCCATAATATCTAACAGCATTGTTGCTTGGGTTCTATCATCTTTAGTAATGTTGCCCTGAAACTTCTCGACATGTATACCTTCGTCATTTTTCTTCCATGTTATGAATGAGAAATTAAAATCTCCGAAAATTAGAATATTTGTTGCTGAAGTTTCAAGTAATTTTAATATGTTTTCTATTTTTTTTGTAGCAAATTGCAATTCACTTTTTGTGGTGTTTGGTGGTCTGTAGATGTTCATAATGGTTAGGTGCAGTTCTTTTACTTCTAATATAATAACTTCAACTGTGCTGTTTGATTTGTTTACCTTCACTTCACATGTGTATGTGTTTTTCACGTACTGTAGATGCAACAACCTCCCCCTCGTCCAGCCACTCTATCTGCTCTGTGTATGTTGTAGTCCAGCAATGCTAATTCAGTATCCTCGATACAGTATTCACAGCCTTTTTCGCATTTATGCAAGTGTGTTTCCGTTAGGCATATAAGATCTATGCTGGCTTCGGTAGCTAAATTCTGTAAGTATTGTAATTTGCAGCCTGCATGGTCCGTGTAGAGGGCTTGAATATTTGTGTATAAAACATTTATTGGGTTTCTAATTTCCGTGTTCAGTTTTCCTATATAGTGGTCGTTTCCAGGTCGATGTTGGTTCTGTTTGGTGTTATTGGTTTGACCGATGCATTTGGGAGAATTGGGGTTGCGGCACTTGATACCACTGTGGTTGTATTATCGGTAGGTGGTGTTGGATAGAGGGATGATGTATGTAATGATGTGGGGAATATACCT
>JAJOZX010001721.1:282500-327500 GCA_023014485.1 Bathynomus jamesi | reverse complement strand
CGTCAGGGGCGTACAGTTGACCTAACCAGGCATTCAATTAACCGGGGGGCGCACAGAAACCACGTATCCTACATTTAATAACACACATCTCTTGAAATTATTATAATTTTTATTTTTTTTATATTTTGAAAAGTTTACATAGCTGTATATATAGTTTTTTCTGCTCTATCTATCGATTGATATAAGTTTTATTAATGTAGAATACGTGGTTGCTGTGCAGCCTTAGTAAGATTTACCTTGCATTTTAACAAAACCCCATTGCAACCCTATCTATTAACCTATTTATTAACCTATCTATTAACCTATCTATTAGCCCTATCTATTAACCGAGGTCCCTGACCTGGAAACTAATAACTAATGACTAACTAATAATATCATATTGGCTTGTGATCGAACTGTCATGTGATCGAACTGGCATGTGATCGAAATGATTGTGATCGAACTGGTTTGTGATCGAAACGGCCAGAAACCGTCCGCTATGTTTAAAACTGCTATATAATTTAACTTATTTTCTCTCATCCAGTCTACTGCTTGTGTAGGCACTATTTTTGTAATTGTTATTTGAAATTATACATAATTTAACATGCAATTTAGTTATCTATGTTACGGCTAAAGTACACCGGTATATAGTACAAATCTCTCTAACGAAAGAAAAGGAAATTTCACGTTTGAGCGCGGCCATCTTGCTTCGCTTTCAGCTCGCATGAGCAAATCATGTCTTCTGGTTAATTTATATCAATCATTCGTAACCTCATTTCATTCCCCACACATCACAATATATATATATATATATTATATATATATATATATGTATGTGTGTGTGGTGTGTGTGTGTGTGTGTGTTGTGTGTGGTGTTTCCAAATTAAAGGTGAGACAGGGAATATCCTTAACCCTGAAAGAAAATAGTTTTGTTGTGAGATGACCAAAACTGTTTAATCAGCTGCCCAAAGACCTAAGAAACACGAAGGAGTTGCAGTGGACATCTTCAAAAGAAGATTAGACGCCTGGCTCAGAACAATCCCCAATGAGCCGGGCGTACCTGGCTATGTGAGGTGGAGAGTACAAGAAACCAACTCACAACTTTACCAGGCCAACTCGAGAGGAGGGGCGACAAGTTTGACCTTTGTGAAATGAGGAATCATCGCACGGAACATTTTAAAGGTTGAAAGGTATATATATATATATATATATATATATATAAAATAAAATAATCATATTTAAGTGAATTACTGTCTTTCCCTGTATTAAAAATTTCCTTGAATATTATGTTCACAGCTTCAGCAGCAAATATTCAAGGATTCTCCTTGAAGATTGAAATTAAAAGAACACCCAAGAATATCAAAATTCAAGTGAAAGAGTCTGCCCAAAAATGTCATATAATTTTTATACTCAACGATTCAAAAAGGAAATCGTATTTCGAGCCTGAAATTATATTTTTTTGGGGGGTTGCGAAGCAGAAAAGGACCCTTAAAGTTAAAGAATTCCTGTTACTTCTTTAATTGACCGACTGTATTTATGTGTGTGTGTGTGTGTGTGTAAGTATGCGTGTGTGTGTATGTGCAATGCGTATGTAGGGTTGTGTCGTAGCCACGACAAAACGTTAGATGTTAACCTCGTTAGATCAGCGAGGTTAAGCGACGTTGGGTTTGTTCAGTTGTTGGATGGGGGGGGGCCCTCCTCTGCGTCTAGATGATGTGGTCACCAATCACATGATATTTGCCGTTACGAAGGGGGTTAAACAACCCCATATATTATTACTGTTTCATATATATATATATATATATATACCTTTGGTACCTTTGGTTAGCTTCCGCCCGAATTGTTCATTCTGACGAAGGTCAAGCTTTTCACTCCACCTTAGACCTACAGTTTAACGTGGAATCCGAACCACGCCCCACCAGCAGCCCAGCGTCTAGGCCACCCAGGGTACCCATTTATCTACCAACCACTTTATTGTGTGGAAGGATGAACAGCTGGGTTTTGCTGCGCGCCGGCTGCAGTCATCGGGTCTCGAACCCGGGGCCGATGTATTCGTAGTCAGCGACGCTAACCACTACACCACCGAGGCGCATATATATATATATATATATATAATTAAATCCACGGATCATGTCAAGAATAGCGAACCCAACACCTGCAGGGTTCGCTATTCTTGACAAGGGAATTTTTGGGTTCGCTATTCTTGACATGGTAAAATTGGGTTCGCTATTCTTGACATGGGAAGTCCTCAAGGACGTTTTCATAACTTCAGACGGTAGGTTTATGTTTCCCAATTTTAAGTAATTAGTTAAGGACGTATTAAATGCTTTTATATTAGTCTTTTTTTATTAACCAAACTAGCACGACTTAACCTAACCAATCGTCAATGCCGTACAGTATAAAGATCCTCTTCTCTTATATATAAAAATAAATAAATAAAAAAAAAATTATTGTTTTTTTTATTTATTTTTTAGGTTAATTGTACGCCCTTGACGATTGGTTAGGTTAAGTCGTGCTAGTTTGCTATTCTTGACATGGGAACTTTTGGGTTCGCTATTCTTGACAAGGGAATTTTTGGGTTCGCTATTCTTGACATGGTAAAATTCCGAAAAGTAATGGTAAATGACAAACACTATAGTTTTTTCTTTTTCATGATGTTAGCCTGACGTGGGCAAAGGGTCACTCACAAAGAGACCCTAAAAATATAGCTTCCCTCACACGGTCTGTGCGTATCATGAAAAAAACCTCAGGGGACCATTCTGAGTTCAATCCCATATACTGTATATATACATATATATATTAACCCCTCCGTCTATGGCCCTGAGTCGGTTCGGAATCGACGGGGGTTCTAGTTAGGAGGCAGTAACGGATATTTCTTCTATAACATTCTAATTCTTTTCTCTCGCTTTATGGTCGACGATTATTAATTCTTCTCTTGCTATAATACTCTGATACTTTCTCTGAGACTAAAATTATCGACTTTTCTTTTATAACTTATCGACTTTACTGACTAAGTTCCTGAAGAGAACAAGGCTCGAAGGAAAAGATAAAAACTTTTCTCTTTTTGTAGTTTACTTCTCAAAATGTACAGGTAGTGCTCTGAATTTACAGGGTAGAGGTTCGACCTCTTTCGACCATGGCTCAGGCCGGAATCTAAAAATTAAGGAGGCAAGGGGCCTCTGCCCCCTCCTCGCAGCGAAGCTGCTAACAAAGGAGTCGTAATGAAGTGCTATAATGAAGTGCTCTAATGAAGTGCCCTAATTTTACAAATACATGTATAATATAAACCTAAATGTTTGGGGGAAGACAGTTGAAGGTTAAGTTCCCCCCTTTTAAACACATGATCAGATGTTTGAAAGATTCCAAATAAAAATTTAAAAATAAAAATAAAAACTAATCGTATATTTTTGCCGAGTCTTCATTTGTGAAGACGATATCATTTCGTAATAGTACATAGGTACAATTTAAGTACACCACTGAGCACATTTTCGTTTTGGTCTATTACAATTATAATTACAATTACCAATTAATTCATATTCACTTATTGTTTAATTACACTTCCATTTTAAAGTACATTCTTACATTACCGTATATATTACATCATTACATTTAATTACAGTTTCAATGAAGTACATTACAAGTTATTATTAATTACAGTTTCATTAAAGTACATTACGTTATATTAACTTAAAGTATTACAGTTAATTACAATTAAACAGTTACTATAACTTTGTTTTGTTTTTTTACACAGTGTTTCATATTAATAGACAATTAAGATGTCAGAAATATAATACAAAGTACATGGCACATACGGTATGGATTTATATACAACATAATATGTTATAATATGTTATAACATGTTATAAATTTGAAATCAGAGCGAACGGAGATATTTATCTTAGAGGCGTTCGATTCTGTCGTAGTGAGCGGAATTCGATCACTTACCTAAGCATTTATGAATATCTTGTGAGGGGTGAACGCACTTAAAAATAAAAATTAAAATGAAAAAATAATACGAGAACGTATTTTTGCGTTTTCGAACGAAGGCATGAAGTTTTGCATTTCATAGATTGACACGAGTAAAAATGAATATTTAATAAAATTTATATAGGATAATGATCAAATAAAATATGGACGTATGGGGGCGGGGATATGGTCGAATAATAGTTATATTTATACTACATAACATAATATGACTTCTATAGAGTGTACAGTTTTTATTATGATGATAAAGAATTTTCATACATTGCATACTAGAGATATAATGAAGGGAAATTAATGACGGGAAAATGTGACGTCATAGTTATTGAATTTGTACGTATAGTACAAATCATTATTAGGAAGATTTACATGAACGAATTAGAGACAAAGAGTGGGTATCAATGACTAAGAAGTACAACTGCGGGTTCCAATCCTGTTACATGCAATGTGTATGCATAATCTAGGGTTGAGGGTGAGATGGAAGACATCATAATTAATTATAATAAATTCTATAACAATGAAAAATGGAAAATAGATACGACTAAACCACAGAAATGGTAGATCATAGGGTTGTGACACAACAAAAATAGGAAGCTACAAATAAATTTTTATCCAAAACTCGCTTAGGCAATTTTGGTTTCTTATGTAAAAATGAATATGGATTATTCATTGTTCATTTTTACACACCACACATATATATATAATATATATATATATATAATATATATGTGTGTGTGTGTGTGTGTGTGTGTGTGTGTGTGTGTGTAAATTTTCGCCTAAATTTGAAGTATTTTAAAATGCAAGAAAAAGAGTCATATTTCAGTCATATTTGTTTAGTCATATTTTACCAAAGAAACAGGTATCAGCCGTCGAATTACTCTTTTTAAAATTACAAATAACTAATTTACCAACATAAATACAGGCGAGTTAGTGGGTTGATTCAAGAGGCGATATAAGTGAATTGATTCAAGTGGATCCAAGTGGATTGATTCAAGTGGCGATATAAGCAAAATTATACTCAAACGAAAGAACACAATTTTTTCACTTAACTTATCGTAGTAGATAAAGTATCCCTTTATCCATATATCCACTCATTTGTCTGTCTATCGATTTATGTATTATCTATTCATAACCAAGCAAGTGATTATGTACTAATACTTTGTCACAATGGAAACGAATGTTGGAAGCGCTTTCTCATGTTTATTCAGGTGTCATCAGGAAACAAGGTATTCTCTCGTTTCCTGAGGAGCTGCTCCGAGTAAACACAGGGGCTACAGAGTAGAAACTAGCGTTTTAGGTATTATGTGGCAATATGTATATATATGAGTCGATTGATTAGTTCAAGAGTAATAAAACGCGCGCACACGCACACACACACACACACACACACACACACACACACGTCTGGCTACCTACAAAATCACGACATTTTCATATATTCAATTCTATATCGCGACATTTACCTAATCTAAAAAACCTAATGAATTTAATCAAACCTTGCTTAACCTAGCTTAAACTAACCTAACCTAATCTTAATTATATCCCCTTTTTCATGCTAAAAGATAGCATTTATAAAGATAAACCACCGCGTCACTGTTAATATTGTGATACACACGTTCGTATCACGATGGGATCTGTGTATATCCTAAAGACTGTCGTGATTCTGTAGTAAAACAAGACCATACTCACCCACCCACACACACACACACACACACGCACACACACGTACAAGTTGCATTCTTTCAAAAACTAAATTACTCGGAAAGTGTTGTTACTGTTTGCGGTTATGGATTGTGATCCATTTTCATTTACAGTTCCAGAATGAAAAACGTGGATTAAGATCTACAGATTTCGTGAAATTGTTTTTTCGCTTGAAACTGTACGTTATTAAATGCGATAGTAAAAGGGACTATTTTTCCCTTCGATAGTATAATTAGTGGTCGAATTGTAACATTGTAAGAAGGGGAATGGTGATCAGGGTGGGTAAGGTAGGGAGGTCCGGGGGCGTGCTACCCCGTTGAAATTAAAAAAAAATGTAACTGCATAATGCTACATTCTGGTGACTTTATAGGAAAAGATATGCAGCAAAATCACCAGTTTAGTAAAACGTTTTTTGAGTGATTTCCATATTTTTTCATGAAAGTAAATTATGACACCTGACTCGGAACCTGTATTTTGAAGTACCATGATAAAATCTATTTAATACCAATGAACCCCCTTTTTTTCCCTTCCCTTAATCACAACTCACATTATATAACCATAGAATATTTATTTTAAATAATTTAAATCCCATTAAAACCTATAAATATATTAGTCTTTCAATAAACCAAAAAAAGTAATGCTGAGATATTTTATTTTACTTTCTGTGCTTTTGTCGGAATTAGGTTGTTGTTAAAGTGTATTTTATTTAGATAACAAGGGGGATGCCTTTCCCCCCCTCATACTCCCTGAATTCGAGCCTTGAGTGTAATAGTATTTTAATTAGGTATCAGAAGCAAGTTAATTTGGCTATAATGTTAGTGAAGTAACATGATATTAAAATACTAAAACATAATTTAACATAACATAACTTAACATAATATAATTAAACTTAATATACTTTAAAAATAATTGGATGTTTGTAATATACAGTATTTTCTTATCTACCAGGACTTAAATATTTTGATTTATCCCTATTTTAATGTAGCCTAATTGAGCATATACAATTACACTGAAGTAAATACAATTAACAATGATTACGTTTGTCATCTATCCCGACTTAATAGTGACTTAATCATATATTTACGTTTACAGTGAAGTAAATACGAGTAACAGTGACCAAATTCGTAATCTAGCCGGACTTGCATAGTGAGTGAATCAGGTATTTACAAATGCAGTGAAATGAATGAACGCAAGTGATCGAATAGACATGTCAATGGCAAATTCAATTCAGCTGACATTTTCACTGCGTGGTCTCTCATATCTAGATAGAGGACAGAGGGAGAGACCCCTTAAGTGAGAAGAGACATCACATCACATACATCACTTGTCTCTGTCGAATTGCAATGGAAGAAAAATGACAGGTTTTTTGAAATTGTAAAATAGTAAATGGTATTGAGAGAGAGAGAGAGAGAGAGAGAGAGAGATGAATTAATGCAGCTAAATTTAACCTAAAGTCATAAATAAGAGTTATGTTTTTTACATCTGTTAAATGGCAGTAAAAACGAACCTACTGCGAACTCGTTTAAGAAATTATAAGAAAGAAAAGAGGAAAAGTTTTTTTATTTGACTGTACTTAACTGTATATGTATATATATGTGTGTACAGAGTACGACTCTGTGTATACAGATGCCTCATGATCACGAGACAATACAGATCACAAAAATTGGACAGATACACTTATATTAACGTTTCGTAGAACACTCTTCTGTGTATCTGTTATAAAGACCATATTAACTTTAAAATAGACGGAGCTATTGAAGAATAGGGACCCCAGCCTTCTTTAGTTAGGCTTATAAGGCTAACTAACGAAAATATCACGACCTAACCTAACCAGTCGTTAGGTTAACTGTACGCCCTTGACGATTGGTTAGGTTAGGTCATGCTATTTTCGTTAGTTAGCTTTATAAAGCTAACTAAAGAAGGCTGAGGTCCCTATTCTTCAATAGCTCCAAATAGACTTCATACATACACAAAATTCCTGATTTTATTTCGGTTTTAATCAAAAACTAAAAAATCTCCTTTCGACTCGCTGACAGATCAAAGTTATGAATGCAACAGACACTTCCAAACACTGACTAACGTTTACGTAGGTTTTGTGACGTTTACAAGCGTTCTGTAACGTTCGCATGTGTTTCGTAACGTTTGGTGCATTTTTAACGTTTACATATGTTTTGCATCGTTCACACGTGTTTCGTAACGTTTAGATGCTTTTTGTATCAAATTAAATCTCATAGTGAGTTGCTCCTTTGCATAAAATCTATGTTGACGACATACTCACACTTTGATTACTAAATTAATTTAAATGAATCTATCCCGTAACTGCATCAAGTTATTCCCATTCCAACCATTAAGAATCTGAAGTAAATTTTAATCACCGTAGAAAATATACAGGGGTATCCATAAAGTCTGGCATCATAGGCAAAGTTTTTTTTTTCACTACAGTTTGTTTGTTTCTATGATGCTTGATTTTATTGTCACCCCGTACATTGTTACTTAAAAAGTTTAGGAAATTGAAGAGAACTTTAATACTTACTCATGTGTAGACCAGTTGTGTTAATGTAGGGACAAACGTTCCAAAGCCCGAGTCTAAACGTAACTGTTGTGACAACAGGCTTCAGGTTGAGAGAGTTGTCGAAATGATCTTCGAAGTAGTAGTCACTCGGCACCCCGACTTTCGGGGCGAAGTTATCACCGTGACTAGTTTCCTCTAGAACGATAGGTTCCCTCACCAGGGCCCAGTGAGGGGAAAGAAGAGCGGCTAAAAGGGCACCCACGGAAGCGAATCCTGCCCACATTCCAAGAACACCCGCAGCCCATGTGGCTAATTTATGCTTTGAAGGATTTTCAGATTTCATTTTCTCTTAGTTTGGTTCAACGCGGTAAAAATTATTTATAAAACTTTGATTTTCACTTCACAATAGCAGTCGTCAACACCTGAAAATGAAAGAAAACAAAAATAGAATTTAATTTTCCAACGAAAACAGGATGTTTTTTACGATCCTAAAATAATTTTGGATAACTTTGATTAGATATGAATCAAAGGGTTGAAACTCATAACATCAAAACAGAGGATTGACAAAAGTCAATTGACAAAGGACAAAAGATACCACCATGATTGGCATCAAAAGAACAAATGGCAAAGCTCATCAATGGAATGTCAGAACGTGTGTCACCTTTACACGATGCAAAGGGGAAAGGAACGCGATTCTAAATGTATTGATTTAATAAATCTGTTACTATTTATTAGCTTTGATTATAATTATCAAATCAAAAACTATGGAAAAAAAAAAAAAAAACCAGAAGGTGTCTATTTACTTTTGTCAACCCACTGTAGAACAGATATTTGTGGATAATAAAGAGGTGTAGTCAGAATGAAGTTTGAAAACCAAAAACAAAACACATTCGTTTGAAAAAATTTAAGATGCCTACTACGCAATGAAGTTTCGTATGATATGAAAATTTTAAATCGTTTGATCAATCGTTTAAATCGTTTAAATCGTTACAGATCAAAATAAGTTAATGAAATGTTCCTCTCAGAATTAGTTTCCAAATTGGGGACCGCATAGACACTAACCGGGAACTTACTATTTTTAACCCTACATACCTAAAATCTATACCCATAAGGGAGCCTATAAGGTCAATATTAAGAACACTTTATGACCTGAAATATTAAAGTTACAGAAAACCTATTTTGGTAGTTCGATTCGAAGACTTTACAAACTTCACTTTTACACTTTTACACTTTTACATTTTGCAGAAAAACTCAAAACTGAACCCATTTTGACTTTTTCATTAATGAAAATATTATGTACAGGGTGGCCACAAAGTCTCTTTGTATGAAAAACAAGGGTAACATACAGATATGCTCTAATATCACTGCAAAGGGACTTTGTGGCTATTCTGTACACTTTATTTTCTGTTTTCAGCAAAATACCTTTAATATTTAGACATTTCCAATTCATACTATAAAATTATGAGCTTAAAACTAAAATTGCACCTTTCGAGCCACACTATAACACCTTATCAAGTCTTAGAATGGAAAATGATGCAATAATGCTAAAACAATATATATATATTTTTAATTATAATAAAAACAATAATAGCTAAGGTGACTCGTAACATACGGCAAGTTAAGATCGGAGTCCAATTAAAATTTTTTTAGATTTGATCTTTCGCGTTCAAGAGAAAATCTTCTCTATTAATATGCAAAGCACTTTCTACCCAGATTTATATGATTCTTATCTACAGACTAATTTTCCAGTTATACATACACACACACACACACACATTAAGGTGATTTAGAAAAACCTTTCGTTCCTTGTAAGTGTTTTCTTTTAAAACTATGGATACAAGCAGCGTAGATGTGTTTCTCACTTCAGCAGTTGTGCTTGGATTTTCTCAAGTTTAACTGGTCAATGACTACCACATTTGTTAACGAAGCGACTTCCCTCGAACAAAATTGAATCGCCCATTTCCATAGATCGTGTACACCATCTTTAGTGGTTCCAAAAACTTTTAAATTTTAATATAACTTTATGGAATAATAATAATAATAATAATGAATAATAATAATAATAATAATAATAATAATAAATACAAAAATCGGAATAATCATTATGGGGTTCCGCTCCCACAGTGGGGAATGAGGGAAATCCCGTTAAATAGTGAAACGTACAAGATAATCAACTAAAAGGTGTGCGCTACAAAGTACACAACAAACTTTGCAGTAAACACTTTTAAGCTGATCACCCTGTATATGACCCATGTGACACATCACTCACTCACTGTGACTTAATAATGAAATGATAAGTAGATGTCATTAAACAGTATTATCTATCTTATAGAATAACAGATATAAGAATGTTACAATGCCCAAACTTTTTTTTCACACACCCCATCAAACTGAAGTTACCCCTTGACGCCCCCATTATTTCAACTTCAAATGGTATTCTTGGGCTGTAAGTTACTGGTACCGGGTTTGTATAAAGTAACGCAAGTGAAGAGACAAATCCGATTTTAATTACATTAACGCGGGTGAACATGGACGACTAATATTTATTACATGTACTTTATAACAACTGTATATGCGATAGTAAGGTATATAAAAGGCGTTGAAAAGGCTTTAACGAGTTAAAAAACCAAGTTGAAGCTAGTTTAAACCAGTTTAAATCGGATTTGTCTCTTTACTTGCCTTACTTTATACACACCCTTTACCATAATCAGCGTAAGGTGACATTAAAAGGGAATGTCTCATTTATTAATGTATTTTGGTACGTACCATGTTTTCTAAACAATTTTTAAACACCATTCTGGGTATAGTGATTGTGAGTAAAATTATTGAACATACCCACATTCATTTTTACTTTTGAATATTTCCTTTGCTAACTTCCTCCTGCTCCCCTTTACTATGTCTACGATAAGCGCGCCCCATCAGTTTGGTAAATGCTGCAATAAATGAAAACAACCGATTCTGAAATTGCCGATTCCCCATCGGAAACTCACTTTCTACGAGTTAGTTCAAGAAATTAGAAAAAGAGAAAGTTTTCTTTATTCGAATGTACACTACGTGTACGTATATATATATATATATAAGGTGTTCGTGTGCATATGCCTGCAATGCATATCGTTCTTCAATCCACATCTCTGTATTCAAAAGAAGCAAAGATTTCTTTATCGGAGTGTACCAACATATAAAAGCACATGCAGTAATCGTTCATTCTCCCACGCGTCTGTCTGTGTGTGTGTGTGTGTGTGTGTGTGTGTGTGTGTGTGTGTGTGTGTGTGTGTGTGTGTGTGTGTATTTCCTGCTTGAATGGGTATCTCTGCATTCATTCCTATTAGTTTTAACGGGTCCAAAATCTGATATAGAGGGCTTGCATGATTCTTGATTTGCGGGCGGTCATTTTTGCTTTTCCCAAAATGGGAATTGTATAAGAGAGAAGTTTCCATATCCAATTTAAAGTGAACGTTTTTATCATATTTCTTTTAGTTCTTTCGTGAAATAATTTTCATATATATATATATACACACGAGGGTAATTCAATATGTATCTGCACTTTTTATTTTCACATCTGATAGATTATAAACACATCACTTCTCAACATAGTCTCCCTGTTTCTCAATACACTTAGTCCAGCGATCTACAAGCTTCCTAATGCCATCACAAAAGAATGTTTTTGGCTTTGTGCGTAGCCAGTCATGCACAGCCTCCTTCAGGTCATCATCGCCTTGGAATCGCTGACCTCTCAAAGCGTCTTTTAGTGGTCCAAACAGGTAAAAACCCGAAGGTGCCAGGTCTGGACTGTAGGCTGGATGGTCGAGAACTTCAAATTTAAGTTCTTGAATGCATTTTCTAGTCTGTGCAGCGGTATGAGGGCGCGCATTGTCGTGTAACAGAATAACACCTTCCGACAATCTCCCTCTCCGTTTTGTGCGAATTGCTTGCTTTAACTCATTCCGAAGCATGTGAGAATACGATGCACTTGTTACTGTAGTTCCACGCTCTAGATAATGTTCAAGGATAGGGCCTCGTGTATCCCAAAACAATGTTAGCATAACGTTTCCTGCTGACGGCTGCGCTTTGAACTTCCTTGCAACGGGAGATGTTGGATGCTTCCATTGCATGCTCTGTCGTTGTCGTTTGCTTTCTGGTTCATAGTGATGGATCCAGGTTTCATCTCCAGTGATAATGCGCTCCAAAAAGTTTTCACTTTCATTATGATACCCCGCCAAAAGACGAGAGCAGACGTCCATATCTGGATCCATCACTATGAACCAGAAAGCAAACGACAGAGCATGCAATGGAAGCATCCAACATCTCCCGTTGCAAGGAAGTTCAAAGCGCAGCCGTCAGCAGGTAAAGTTATGCTAACACTGTTTTGGGATACACGAGGCCCTATCCTTGAACATTGTCTAGAGCATGGAACTACAGTAACAAGTGCATCGTATTCTCACATGCTTCGGAATGAGTTAAAGCAAGCAATTCGCACAAAACGGAGAGGGAGATTGTCGGAAGGTGTTATTCTGTTACACGACAATGCGCGCCCTCATACCGCTGCACAGACTAGAAAATGCCTTCAAGAACTTAAATTTGAAGTTCTCGACCATCCAACCTACAGTCCAGACCTGGCACCTTCGGATTTTTACCTGTTTG
Source organism: Bathynomus jamesi (assembly GCA_023014485.1). Taxonomy (NCBI): domain Eukaryota; kingdom Metazoa; phylum Arthropoda; class Malacostraca; order Isopoda; family Cirolanidae; genus Bathynomus; species Bathynomus jamesi. The sequence goes on along the minus strand of JAJOZX010001721.1, from coordinate 314,686 downwards.
GACCACTAAAAGACGCTTTGAGAGGTCAGCGATTCCAAGGCGATGATGACCTGAAGGAGACGGTGCATGACCGGCTACGCACACAGCCAAAAACATTCTTTTGTGATGGCATTAGGAAGCTTGTAGATTGCTGGACTAAGTGTATTGAGAAACAGGGAAACTATGTTGAGAAGTGATATGTTTATAATCTATCAGATGTGAAAATAAAATTGTGAAAATAAAAAGTGCGGATACTTATTGAATTACCCCCGTATATATATGTGTATATATAAAAGATAAATATATATACACAGGGTGTACCATAAGTCCGGTCTCATAGGTAAATTTTTTTAAAATTAAATTTACAAAAGTAATACATTAGAACTAAAACAAATGTTCAAATTGATATCTTGTTTTGAGGACCTTTCTTATTGTTGTAAGTAAAATAACACGCAATGGCCAATATGGAAGTGAGCTAATATGATCACTGTCTTAAAATAAATTAAATAATAATAATAATAATAATAATAATAATAATAATAACTTAATACGTCATATTTACTTCTTAAAAAATAGATATTTTAAAATAACTCACAAACTCTCTATCAAATTTAAGGCGATGAACTGACTTTGAAATTTCTCAAAAAATGGAAATAAAATAGAATACGATAAATAGAGAAAATTCTCGTCAATTCAAAACGAAGAGCCATTTGGAATCTTCGACTACTTCTTCCTTTTAGGATGATCTTCCTTCCAAATTGGTTCCTTCTTATCCTTCCTGAAGCCGCATCAGGAGGTAAATGAAGCTCAGCCCCCGATTTTTCACCACCGATTGTGAATTTTGAGATCCTGCTATAAAACTGGATTCATTTTAGTTCTAATTTTTGAAGGACTCTAGAAGATTCTCCAAATTTAGAATCTATCTATTTATTCATTTATCTATCTATCCATCCTCAATATATATATATATATATATATTATAATATATATATATATACACAAGGTGTAACAAAAGCCCTTTCTCATAGGGAAATAAGATATAACAGAATTGATCGTGATGAGTTTGTATCGCCGCAATTATCGTTACTGGAGCGCCGAAAATCCACATTGGGTTGAAGATGCACATTCGCGGATTGATCCCAGGATTACGGTATGGGCAGGAATTTATAGAGGAACCATCATAGGCCCATACTTTTAGGATGAAACCATGAACGGGGCTAGTAGTATGGACGCAAAATGGACGAGTGCAGAGATGTTTCAGAGATAATGATCAATGTCGCAATGTTGCAAAGGGGATGGGGGTATGTTGCAAATGGGGGTGGGTGGGTGTTGCAAAGGGGGGAGGGGGTATGCAATGAAGAGGGGAGGGAGCTTTCGGGGGAAGAAGAGAGGATGACCTCCCCCCAAAGGGGTTGCCTTAACCTAAGAGAGGAAGAGAAAGGAGAGAAGGAGGAGGTCTTTGGGGAGAAGGCGGGATGTCCTCACCCCCCCCCAAAGGGAAACCTAACCTAAGTCTTAACCTAAGAAGGAAGGATAGTTCTTTACTCCACCAAAGTTCGCATCATTCTGGCCGCTCCGAAGCCAAGCAGGTCTTATATAGAGGAATGTTGAATTGCCAGATATCACTTTTTATTTTAATTGTTCAGGTATACATTATTTACATGGGTTGCCAAATAATGTTTTTATTTATTTAAAGCAAACGAACTCTCTCCTTTTAGAGAATTAATTATTAAAACAATATTAACATTAAAAGAAATACATTTAAACCGCTTCTACTGCACAAAATCAGAAAAATAAAAAATAAATCATTCCAATAACATATTCTCTAAGAACAATTTATGTCTATTTACTTTTGACATTCCTTTCCTGTTCGAATTAAAACATCATTCTGTTTATTAAATATTTGAAATAAATCGAAATTAAATACATACACTTTATCTTCTACCGCACAAAAAATAAAATAAAAAATGTATGAACATTAATACGGGTGAAACACACACACCACACACACACACACACGCACGCATGCACAATTAAATTAAATAATAAACAGCAAAAGAAATAAACACATTAACTGTGTCTATTTACTTTTGACAATCCTTTCTTGTGTTTCAAAAACAGAAAAAATATTTAATCCTTTATATATATATATATATATATATATATATATATATATATATATATATATATATAAGATAAACAATAAAAACGAAAGAATTAATTTTAAACTAACTTCAACTAAGTGTTTTTTCATTTCTTTCCTTCTTTGAAACATCTCTGGAAAAAAAAATTCTGAGCAGGTGTCCATCACGCTAACCGCAAAACTGCCCACAAAGTTCCATTTGACCTACTTCCATCCTTTCTCTCGACAAAAACCTCGCTTGATTCCAAAAGTTAAATCTGACATTCTTATTACTATGAAGTTAAAAACATGATTTTATATTATTTTTAGAGAGAGAAAGAGTGAGGACCACGCACACACACACACACACACACTCAATATATATATATATATATATTATATATATATATATATAACAGATATATATATATATATATAGGGTGGTAAATATTACAGTAGTAACAATAATAGCTAATTCGGTTTTCACCGAATTGTTCATTCTAACAATGGTCAAGCTTTTCACTCCGCCTCAGACCTACAGTTTAACGTGGAAACCGAATACATTAATCCGGGCGGGGTAATGAAGAGTAGCGGCGCTAATTTGTTTCCTGCGGTACTGAGCTGTGCCACTCTGATGAATATGCTCCTATAACGAACTGCAACCGAAAAAATGAGGCTCAATTTAGTATGGCCGCAATGAATATATTCCTATAACAACTTACGTCCGAAAAATTGAGACTCAATTAGTAGGGTCGCAAAATAATAAAATATTGTTGTGAGGGTTATTGCATAAAGGGGAGGGTTGGGGAAAACCAAGTATGAGTACAAATATTGCCGTGGTAGAGACAGCAAGGGGTAATACAGCATTAAATCTACAGAGAGAATATAAAGACACCGTTAGTCGTCCAAAGCCTGGACCCGTTATACCTGTGTTACGATTGGTACACAAACTTATCATAGCCCCGCCCAGTTACAGTAACAACCAATCATTACGAACCGACTCTTAATCTTTTGGGGCGGAGCTTGGTGATCGTGCATATAAAAGGAAATATTTCCAGCTGGGAGTAACAGTAGTTATTTTCACCAGTGAATAAACATTCCCTCTGCCAGTGAGTAAACATTTCCTCCGCCATTAATCAAGAAATTTATAGTTTACCAGATTTATATCAAGATGGTGACATTGTAGCATTGTCTACAATTAATCTTTTTAACGCGATTGACCGGGATGGATTACTTCCAACGCAAACCGTTGATGATATTTGCAATGACGCTCCTTACGATCCGACGCAAGGGACCACCATAGAAATGTAAGTGTTTATAACTTTATTTTTTTGAGTCAATTATTCACAAACTATCAGAAAGAGGATTATTTCATATATATGGAGGGATGTAGTATCTCGTCAAATACTTCATTTAGGTAATCGCAATTATAGATTAGTCTACAGTTATATCCTGTTTTGATTCAATGAATTTTTTTATAGCAATCTTTTGCATTTTTTTATAAATGTTATTCGGAATTACCTCTTAAATGAACTTCTCTGAGCGGTTCAAAGATATCTTCACATTGTAATATCTTACTATATGTATACTCTGTATATGTTTTTATTAAAAAAGATTCAGTATAAACATTATTCTTTCTCCTTTAAGGTCCGATGAGGATTTGTCACGTGTTATACAATCTTTTGAAAAACCCCGTGTCATGGACCCGAATACGGAGGATTTACCAAGCAGTCAGCCCAGTGAATGTCACATCATTAACGAAATAATGTAAGTGGTTTTTTTTTAATCTTTTTTGGGGAAAGAAGACACAATGTATTTTCATCAATTTATTAAATGAAAGAAATCATATTTTTAGTACAACAACCATCTTAAACTACAGAATATACAAACTAACGTTACAAATATATACACGAACAAAACATCACACTATACAACGAGTACGCACAATTGGAAAACGGCTTTTTATCTGTTTGCATACCATTTCATCGTTTCGTTGAGTGACACGGGTCGAATAATTTTAAAAAAATTATAAATTCTTTACCACGTGACATATGCATGAGAAATGAAATGCAGTACATTCCACAAGTATTACTAAAATATCCTTGTAATCGGAATGGGTTCCATACAACGTGGGCGACATGTAACTGATCGAGAAATTTTACAATAACAGGGTCACTCCAGGGTTGAATACCGAGTGAATCAAAATAGTACAGGCGGTGCCTATTTTTAAAATAGATCGCAAACCAATGAATCCCTTCATTACCAATGACATCTGTGTTCACAATAAGACTACCGCATTCTCACGTAGTTGGCAAATTCAATGTTTCATTCTTCGCAAACACGCAGATAAATTTGGAACGTGTGATTCGTTCACTATTCATTACTCTCTGAAGTGTATTAGCATCCATTTTAAAAGTCAGTGATAACGCCCCTAAATCTATCTACTTCTATTAGGGCTTGCGACTCGAGGTATACTAGTACACTAATAGGCGCGTCTATAGGCTTGGTGAATTCCAACCTCATTGAGATGTTTCCGCTCTGTTGTGGAATTAAATGCGTGTTTACGCTAGCAGATAAGTCAGGTGTAATGTCAAACGGATAAAGGTTAAATTGATCAATGAATTTTTCTGCGTTACCCCATTACCGAGCTCATCACAATCACCTGCAATATGGGCCAGATTACTATAGGCTCTCGCGCAAAGGTAACACAGCGTCTGATGAATAGTCCGTATCCAATGTTCCCCCAACGCAATGCCATTAACATATAGTTATATTTTTAAGTCCGAAATTCTCGAATTTAAAGGCACTTTTTATATTTTCCATTCACCGAAGCATGGTTCTGCATTCCGATTAATATCCTTTTAGGAAGATTTCCCAGGGCGATGTTTTCTATCTGTTTCGATGCCAACCCTGCAGGCACCGTATATAGTTTGATTTGTACTCTGTTAATAGGGTATTTACTGTAGCGTTTAGTAAATTTTTCTCAATTTCTAGTTGTTTTGGTGAACTTAATTTCACTCGCCGTACGCGGAGGTATGTCTCCATAATGTGAACCACAACGGGTTTTGCTCCCTCTTCTTGATCAGCATCCAGATTTAAGCAGATCTCAGGACTCGTGCGGGTGAGCTTTATTTTCATATCCACCCCATTCACAAGCAACTTCTCCTGGAATGTGAAATCTGTATGCAGACGTCCAAAACACTCGTATATCTTCTTTTTAGAATTTTTAAATTTGTCCTTTATACTACTTTCGTCTTTAGTTTGATAATATCCCTCGGCACTTAAAAAGGTAGCCTTCGCTTCTTTGGAAAAGTTGAGGACATTTTCCAGATAGGCTCGTAGGTGATAGTACCCCGTGCCTGCCGATATGTTGACCTGATTTAAATATACGTCACACTGGTTGAATATGGAGTGCAGAAAGTTTGTTTCAGGGTATACAGCATATTTGTCATCGCAGTCCGTTCCATCAGAATGGGCTATACGTAGTTTAGCGTACATGTGCACACAGCTTGGATCAAAAAAGTAAGGGCCTGAGCTGGGTATCACGAATTCTATAGGAGCACTCGGGGAACTAATTGTGTTTAAAGGGTTAATTGTAATAAAGTCACTGTGTTCAATAGAAACTTGAGTTGGGGCAGCTCAAAGAGGGATAGCTCCGATTTACAGCATTGTGAACTACACGGATGGATGAAGCGTGCCATGACGAGTTAGAAATAGTGCCTCCTCTCTCGACAAGTAGTAAACAAACTATGATTCATGAGATCAATGTCCTTAGCTTATATCAGTCAAAAAAATGGTCAACCATAGGTTTCATTCGCTTAGAACACTTCTTTTTTGATATCCTTTTACGTTTAATGCCACGTGGTGGTAATCCCTTCTTCCGGTCAGCCCCTTCTTCTTCCCACCACCACGCATTTTTCTCTTTGCATCTTTGATGATTTCGTCCCGTGTACGTTTTAAATGTTTTTTAGAGCTTCTTTAGGTTTAGCCCCAGCCAATATGTCTTCTGCAGTGTTAAGACCTGATTGTAGCGCTTTCCTTCCGAGGTATCTGGCACCCCTCTTCAGCAAAGGAACAGCCGTACGTAGTATGGTTGAAAAAATGGACCCAAGTCCACTACCACGCTGGTATCTCACCCCTCGATAGACGGTGAAAGGCTTTCTGTCCATTATAACTCAGTGCGTCGAAAGTGCAGCTTCACTGTTAAGCTCCCGTCACCGAATGGGAAATTTTTACCCTCAATCGTTCTTATATATATTGAGATATTGGTTATTAGATTAGTTGCGACATTCACATAATGGGGTCTGTCATATGTAATACTCAAACTCCTTCCTCTATGGTTGGGAATGTGAGCTATGCGCAGCAGGCGTGCCTGGGTATCCCCAACAAACTGGTGCTCCACTATATTGCTGTAAATATAGCACATGTCTGGGGGCTGAGAGCTTTCATCCAATTTCTCCATCTTCAATTGATACATTAAGCTGGACAAGTCATGCTGTGCCTCGTGAAAGGTATCTCTTTGGAAGGCTGATCGATATCGCCCCTCGGTTATAATTTTGAACACTTCCGTCTTTAATATTTCTGTTACCTTTGATTTTAGGATTAGAGTATGTGCAGGGTTTCCTTTGTTTACGATTTCGTATAAATCATTCGTAAGATTTGAGTTTTTTAAACTTACGTTTAAGTCTCTCACAACATCCTCAGCCGAACCATAACGGCCCCCTAGTGTTACTTCTGTACTGTAAACCGTGCAACCTTAGTCCGGGCGATACGTATAGTTTCATCCCGAGTTACCCGGCTTTTGCACACTCATTACAGTCTCTAAGAATCGTAAAAACGGTATCTTTATAATCAATATTTAAAAAGAGGTGTCCAGCTGAATTTCACATACCCCACCTCATACGAATCACGACCCAATTCAATGGGTCCGTGGAGCTCTGTTACAAAGTTGGCTAGTGTGTTGTTAGGGTGTACAGACAGGGACGAGGAGGACGGGAGTGTGACGTAGAAATGGTTAGGAGCCATGTTGCATACTATTTAAGCTTCATTATTGCATCAGCTTTTATATAGGTGTTGAAGCTTTCTGGGTACCCTAGCCATTTCACCAGGTACATTTTTCTCTTTCCTGAACCTTTGCTTCCTAAAATTTTCTCAATTTTAAACACATTTTTTCCTAAATTAAATGCCACTTTCTGCAACTCCTCGCGGTAAAAGCCTCCTGAGATTTCTTCCCCATTCAAATCTTCAACGTAATACATCATTATCTCACCTTTAGGTCTCATAGCCCTAACTTTAAAAATCTCACGTGTCCATCCTTGCTCAAATCCCTTCGCGAATTTATTTCCCGAACGCGACAGCCTTACATAATCATTGATTTTGAAACGCGCAGAGTGGTGGTGGTGTTCCATCTCTTCTCACCTCTGGGCGCGTACCTCTTTCTAAAACTCGTTAGGTGTTGTCCCAATCGTGCGATGGTGTGAGCGGTTGTAGGATGAGGCCAATGATTCCAGAATGTCTAGAAATCTGTATGTGTTTTTATGTGTAAAATAGCGGTGCATGCGTTCCTTTATGGTACGTTGAACTCTTTCAGCTAAAGAAGCCTTATGTATAGAATTGGTAGTGTAATAGCTGATATTAAACTCTGTCAACATGTTCTGAAAAGCACGGCCTATAAATTCCTTCCCCATATCCGTACAAAAATAGCCAGGAACCCTGTTTTCTTTTAACATCAGCGTTTTGGTGGCTTTAGCAACTGTTTCAGGTGATTTATTTTTCAGAGGAATTAGCCACAGATATCTAGAGAATACATCTATTATGAATAGAATGTAGCGGTAACCATCGTTATACACAGAATATCTTTGCATGTCTGTTAAATCTGCTTGCCAAATAGAGTCAATCGAAGCAGCTGTTGTCTTGGCTGTTTTAAACCTTTTTCTCACAGGCTTATGAAGTGTATAAGCGTCCTGCTCCCGCAAAAATCTCTCAACATCTTTTTTCCTACTCCGTAAACACTTCTGTACAGTCTATCTACGCCTCCGTAGGAGGCTGGGTTAGAAATGTCATAATAACGTCTTCTTAATATGTTAGCCATTTGCGTATTTTAGAGGCACGTGGGTAGGGTTGACCGTTGTTTAACCTCTTCTTTCTCCTCTTCAAAGATGTTACCGCCGGGGGTGATGGCGTCTTCAATTGTGTCACGTGCGTCGCATGTTCCAAGTCTTTTAACCTGTTCAGATTTCCTATCAATGTTTTGGGGACATTTATTTGTTGTAGTCTTGCTTTAATATGCTTCCATCCTGATGGTGAGGGCCTATCCCACTTTCTCACCAGATCATGGACGATGTCTACGATATTCGATCCCTGTACCTTTACTCCTTCCACAATGATCTCGCCTGTATCGGTCCATTGTATGGCGGGGTCCTCATTCAATAGATTATAAAGACTTAAACCTTTATTCCTCAATGTATGTGGGAGGGTGCTTTTTAATACATGCTCGATGTTCTGTGTGGCCGACCCCTTAATCTTTGGTTGGTCAGATCTATCGACGGACACAGGTCCTATGTCACCATGTCCATCGTTCCCCGTGCTGTGCCTAATAACCACGGGAATCTCTGTCGGGTTCTTATAATTTTCGTACTCGTGAAGAAATTTCTGCAGAGCTTCTTGGTATAAGATTCTTTTCTCATCAGGTGTTTTTTCACTGTTTAATAGGGCTAGCAATTCACTTTCCATTCTTTTAAGCCTGCTTTTACGGGGATCTAGATCCGTGTCTGGATTCCTTTGCAGTGAAGCATACACCTCGTGTGGAATCACTACCACTTTCTTCATTATATAATCTAGTCAGTAAAGGACCCAAAACTGAAAATAAGATGGGGAGGAATGACCCTCCTCTTTGTACAATAATTCGTTTTTTCTTCCCTACAGTTTGACTTTTACGAGCGAGTGCACGTATTATGTTCTTGTAACGGCGTAGGCGAGCCTTCTGAGGTGGTTTCATTGATACATTGCAATTTATAACGTTAAGACAGATTTCACAGATGCATTTTAAAAAGTCGGAGTCGATATTTTTAATAAACATCTGCTGCATTGCCCGGGGCAGTCGATGATAGATTTGTATTAATTCATGGTATTTCTTTAGCCTCTTTGTCATTCTGGAATATACACCGTTTCAGGCTGGTTTGGAAATATATTCGTTCTTAGAAGCACCCTAAACGTGTTTCGCGGATGAAGATCGCAAAGCAAATATCCGTAGCGTGTGCTTGTAGCTTCTTTATAAACTTCCAAAAACTCCTTACGCTGATTCAGGAACATTTGATTGGCTAATACCCGAATTTGTGACACATCTCTACGTTGCGCGAATAAAACTAGATATTGTGTATTTAACGATACAACGCGCATGTATCTATTTTTGAAAAATAGATTCTGATTGATGAAGAACACGCTTATGTTAAGATGGTGGGAGAATACTGTAAATGTCTCGGCAAACGTCTTATCCATCTCCAACATGAGATCGTCAATTACAATGACTGTATGTTCATTTCCCTTTAACGAATTAACATCATATACACCTTTGTGGAATAAAATAACATCTTGGTACGCGTTGAACACTGATTGATACGTCGAATAACACCATATAACTTTATGCACAAATTTTGAGAACATCTCTTCCTTGTCTTTAATTATTTTTAGCATAAACAGTTTTACCACATCCTCTAGGTCCAGATATAATACATGTGGATGGGCTCGTGAACCTGAATTTTTCTATAGAAGCCATTTCAAACACGTCACACTCCTAAGTGGGTTATTTACAAAATGTAATAAATATTTAAGTGACGACCCTTATATTCTACAGTCTTGCTTTTCGCTTCTCCCACAGAACCGTGAATGACGATGCGGTACAACATAATCTTTGATGTATCTATTGTTAACTTATTTATTACACGTATTTGTAAATATATATATACACCTTGAATATAATCTTTGATGTGTCTATTGTTAACTTATTTATTACACGTATTTGTAAATATATATATACACATCTTGAATATTTCGTTTATTGAATAAATCGTGTTTCAATTTCTCCTGTGTGTGTGTGTGTGTGTGTGTGTGTGTGTGTGTGTGTATGTGTACACACAGGAGAAAGTTCTAAGCTCCGCCCACTGTAAGACCAGCAACGTGAATCATGCTACTACCTGGGCTTCCCTGCGTGCTCAATTGATTGCAGTAAGCCCTGGACATCAGACGTGTATTCTCCCGTGTAGAAAGAAAATAGTAATGGCTACCTTTAATATTGCTTGTTCAACGTTTATGAAATGGTATTCTGCAAAGTGTCAAGATGTAGTGGATACTGAAAAACTCCCTATTCCCCCCTCCTTTGTCTCTTTTAAGGTTACATTGAATCGTGCGAAGGAGCAAGATGTACAAATACCCTATGGCTATTCTGGTGAGAGCGTTGTAGGATTTCGTGGGACAAGTGATGTGTTCAAGTATGTTATAGACCTAAGCTTTATAAAGGCTCACATATACCGTGCAGTAAAAGAAACAACACGTGCAGAAGAGAAACAACGGTTATGGATAGTGAGTCTTGTTGATGAGTGGTTGACAAGCGGTATTATGTCATGTTGCATCATACCGAGTACTCGTACCCTGCGACTGAAAATGTAAATCTCGTCATCATGGAGAATCTTAAGTGTTTTTATCACTATATTAATATATATCATGACGAAGTTTGTAGTAAGGTTGTGGCTAATGCCCTGTGTGAGTTTTAACAGACTTTAGAGATGAGTATCGCTTGTTAAACAAAAAGGAAAAAATGGGCATATGTTCCTCTCAAATAGTGCGCCGGAATGTGAAGATGTTCAGTTTGTGGAAATGGCGAGTGGTAAAACATTAAAACCGTTATAAAATGTGTTTAGTTCGTGAAAATTACCCTGAAGAAAAATGCCTGGTGCGTATTCGGGGAAGTGGGAGTGATAAAACATTAAAACCAAAATTAATTCTTGTATCGGAAAAAAACACCTGCCCAATATAATGGGATACAACAATTCATGTTGGATCAACGCCGTACACGTTTCATTAGATTATGGTGCGACTCACTCCTCCCGTCGAACCGTCGCGTTGCATGTGCCTCATAGTTATCTCAGAGCTTGAGCCGAGTGGACGTGCGCTCCTCGAATACGATGGAACTTCCTTTGAGCAGCATTTTCAACGCCGTGTACGATGTCTCCGTGACGAAGTCGTTGCGCGTGTTTAGGCGTAAATCCGGTATCGTTAACTATATACTGGAAACGGATTGTAGACAAGCAAACAAACGGAATGTTGTTTATTTAAGTGTCGAGGAGATTAATAGAATCTTCGTGATAGTTGAGAAGTGGAGTGAAGATCGTTATAAAATTCCTACAGGTGTAGGTACAACAAGAGAGCAGATTAGTGACACCCCCTCATACGCCGTTGCATGTATGTTGTGTATAAATAACGATCGGCCATGCATTGATATACAGTTGATGTGGAAGAATGCTCCTGATAATAACGCTCTTGTCAATACGCGAAACCGTTTCATCCTCGACAGAATGTTTGAAATCGTCGGATTCCGCAAGCTGAAGCCTATATTAGACGCGCGTGTTACGGATATGCTTTATTTTGATACGGTTCTTGAATACGCATACACCGCTCTGCTCGATGGGTTTACCGAATGTAGGGTTGAACAAGGTGAGAATGGTCTAGAGCTGGACGTTTATTTAAAAAGTTTAGACTCTTTGAAATATCATGAACTTTGGTACAAAGCACTTGATCGGTACAGGGCTGAGCTCACCTACACCGTTCACCTTGAAGAACTATTTCTTTATATAACGGGCAGCTGTCGTAACGACTTAGAAGATTATTTCAACTGTCGCTATGCAGTGTGAAGAAGAGTTCACGATTGAAAAGCTCGGGTCGGTAGAAATAAACCCTCGATTGGAAAGGCGTGTTTATAAACTTGTATTTGACGCTGTGGCTAACGATGAACTCTTTGTGCGTGCTTTTGATTGTATTCTAGACGTATTTAAAGATAACTTACCAACCGGTTGTAAAATGGGCACAAAAATAGTACTGAACGATATGAAGGCCCTTTATATAGAGTATAGGTATCCCTATACCTTAAGCGGTGAAATATTATTAAACCGCGTATACTGCGTAATGCAGAGCAATAACGATATAATTGTAGACTCGATTAAGTGCGAGTTGTTTTGAAAAAAAAGTGAAATGTATTTATATATTCAACATAATTGTGTATATATATATATATTTCTGCTATATTAATGGTTATACGCTTTCTTATTTTTATTTTGTGCGGTAGAAGATAAAGTGTATGTATTTATTTATTTAAACATAATTGTGTGTGTGTGTATATTTCTGCTATATTGATGGTTATACGTTTTGTATTTCTTATTTTTATTTTGTGCGGTAGAAGATAAAGTGTATGTATTTGTTTATTTAACATAATTGTGTGTGTGTATATATATATTATATATATATATATATATATATATATTTCTGCTATATTGATGGCTATACGTTTTGTATTTCTTATTTTTTTGTGCGGTAGAAAATAAAGTGTATGTATTTATTTATTTAACATAATTGTGTGTGTGTGTGTGTGTGTGTGTGTGTGTGTGTATATATTTCTCCTGTACTGATGGTTATATTATCTTATTTTTTATTTTTTGATCATTCCAATGTATATTTTATTTTCTATATATTTCCATAATTAATTGTATATATATATATATATATATATATATATATATATATGCACACCGGACAAAAAATTAGTCACCCCTAATAGCACCGATAGTAGGAAGTTCAAGGTCACACAGAGGGCGCTGATGTAGCATTGGTAAGTGACAAGTAGCGGTGACGTAGCATACAGGATCAGATCTGTTTCGTGAGGTGGTGAAGAACAAAGTGTGTGTTGGATATAGTCTGCAAAATGGGTCGTGAGGCAGACGTTACTCAGTGGCAAAAAGGAGCCATCGTGTTTGGCAGAGCCCACGGACAAAAATGTCTGAAGTAGCCCAATTTGTTGGTGTGTCAACGCGTACTGTCCAGCGAGTTTACAAAGAGTGGTGTAGTTCGCAATCAACTGACAATCGACGGCGTAACTGTGGCCGGAAAACAATTCTCGACAATAGGGGCCGCCGCCATGTTTCTCGTCTAGTAACTGCAAATCGTTTTCAAACCAGAGAACAATTGCTCCAAGAAACCAATGAGGTTCTCCAGCGACCAATTTCCGAACGGACATTGCGACGAGAACTGCATGCGATGGACATCTGGAGCAGGGTACCACGGAAGAGGCCGCTGTTAACAGCAAGTCACAAATTGGCACGTTATAAATGGGCTCAGAGGCACAAAAACTGGACTGCGGCAGATTGGAAACGTGTAATTTTGTCCGATGAGTCCCGTTTTTGTTTGTTCTCCAATGATGGGAGGCGACGAGTACATCGCAGGTCCAATGAAGCCTTTAATCCTGAATGCGTCGAAGGTGTTGTTCAGGCTGGAAACAGAAAGTGAAGCGCGGACTCTGGCGGAACTTCGGGACCGGCTGATGAACGAGTGGCAGCAAATCGATGTTCAGTACATGCACAACCTCGTAGAGTCTCTGCCTCGCCGGATTCGTGCGGTTATCAAGGCCAGAGGCGCCGTCACACGTTATTAGGTACATTCTGAGAGGGGTGACTAATTTTTTGTCCGGTGTGCTTATATATTTCTCCTGTACTGTTATATTGACGGTTATATTTTTTGATTATATGCATATTCTTCGTTCATGTTTCTTATACTATTATTATTTTTAATTTTTTTGATCAGTCCAATGTATATTTATTTTCTATATATTTACAATATTTAATTATATATATATATTTCTCCTGTACTGTTATATTGACGGTTATATTTTTTGATTATATGCATATTCCTCGTTCATGTTTCTTATACTTTTATTATTTTTAATTGATCATTCTAATGTATATTTATTTTCTATATATTTACAATATTTAATAAACAGAATGATGTAATGTTGTTTTATTAAATTCTTTTGGTTGTAAACAATTATACAAATGGCTGATTACGCCTTCTAAACCTACTGTTAAGAATTAATTAAATAAATGGCACAATCCTCAACCTAATAATGTATACCTGAACAATTAAAATAAAAAGTGGTATCTGACAACTCAACCTGTACAAGCCATTTACGCCTTCTAAGCCAACTGTTGTGGCGCCCGCTGGCTCTGGCTGATTAGGGGCCTATAAGAGGACGGCGGGTCGGCTGAAGTTTAATATGCACTTGGCTCCTGCCAGGTGAACATCTTTTCCTTCCTCTCCTTCTCCTGTCTTCCTCTTGGGGGATAACGCCGCCTCCAAGTTTCATGACCCCTTGTTGCACCTGCAGCATTCCCCCACCCCCCTTCACTGCATACCCCTCACCCTTTGCAACATACCCCATCCCCCATTTTGCAACAAACCCCCACCCCCTTTGCAACATACCCCTTGCAACATTGACCATTATCTCCGCACTCGTCCATTTTGCGTCCATACTACTGGGGATTCTTACTTGAACAACATTCTGGAGGGAATTTTGCAAAAGTATATCGACGAAATGTCTTTGGATGTTAGACGAAAGTTCTGGTTTCATCAAGATGGTGCACCTCCTCATTTCGCTCGTTCAGTGAGACAATGGTTAGATGAGAATCTTCGTGGCAGATGGATAGGACGCCGATGTTGTGTGAAAAATAGCCACTCCGAAGTCCTGATTTGACCCCACTTGACTTCTTCTTGTGGGGCTACTTAAAGTCCGTTATTTATGAGTCAAGACCTCGAACGATCCGGCAGTTAAAAGAAATAATTACAGATCACTGTAACAGAATTAGTGAGGCAACACTTCAAAACGTAACCGACAGCTTACAGAGGCGAGTAAAAATATGTCAACGGCTACATGGAATGCAGTTTGAGCATGTACTGGATTAATTGGAAATTGATTGTATTTTTTGTAATGTATAGTTACAACTATTTTCTCGTTCAATTCTGTTATCTTATTTCCTTATGAGAATGGACTTTTGTTACACCCTGTATATATATATATATATATATATATGAGGAAAGCTATAACAAAAAGGGTTAGAGAATTGCCGTTATAAAACTTTTAATTTATGCAAAACACGCGTCAAATGCCACCACAAACGTCATTAAACACACCATCGGAATGTTCATTGTCATTATTACATAAATAACAATATGAAAACGGCAATTTTGTTGGAATCGAACCAGTTTATTGTCGAAACCTACGAAATTTGAAGAAAGAAATGGCGGATGAACATTGAAGGAAAAGAAAAGTGGGATTACGTTAGTTAACTATTCAGATTAACTACTTACTAATGTTTACTTATTTTGATTAAATACGCTGATAAATTAAACAAAATTTAGCATGTATTAGTTCCTTTAGTTTAACGGAGACAGTAGATAAAACACTAAGATTCTATTTTCTTAAATAGTTTGCAGAGGTTTCTAAGACGTATCTTATTAGGCAAAAGCATTGTAAAATGAAACTAGGTTTTGTTATTTTGGATGGCAAATTGAGAAATTTGAGAATGTATCAGAACTGTAAAAGCCTTTCCTTACTTTGCTTATCATGACTATATAGTATATATATATATATATATATATATATATATATATATATATATATATATATATATATATATATATACATACTGTATAATATATACTCTGTACATACAGTATATACAGGGCCGCCTAGAGCTGCCCCAGGCCCTGGGGAATGATTGGTATATGGGCCCCCCATGTCTACTCAGTATTTTATTATGAATGTTTTTTGTGTACATAACAAACAAACTGATTATATGTCCAAGTTACTATTCAAAACATACAGTATGAATAAACAACTCAGAGGAAAATGACCATTTTATTTTTAGGATCAATTATATTAATTCTATCACCATACAATTTGTAAATGCAGTACCAGTCCATGCAAGCAAGACAATTGTTTACTGCAACATTTTTATAATTAGAAGTGTACTTTCTTTGCCTTCTCTCTACGAAGTGGTAAATGATTCTGATGAAATTTAAAGTACGGGCTAACAGGCTTTCATTTAAATAGTTCCCTGATCTGTCAGTCTTGGGCATTGGTAGACCGCAGATAATATTTTATCTGTTTCAGTTTGACTATGATAATCTCTATAAAATGTATGTTCATTAATTACAGTTCCCCTCTGTTATTTAATCAATTGCTTTATTATATTTTTAGATTTTATCCCCCCTCTTTCCGGGCCCCGGGGATTTATCCGGTTTCCACGCCCTCTCAGCGGCCCTGTATATATATATATATATATATATGGGATGAATTTCACAATTAAACAAGTGAAATGAATGAATGATGCAGACCCACAAGGAAAAAGAAAAATTATCAAGTGGGATAGTTCTAAAACACTTGTTAAAAACACAAATATAAGTGAAAGGAATATGCTAGAATGTGCATTTATCCATTTTAAAAATAATTTCAATAACTGCGGGAATGTATAAAATTGACAATATCCTGTTAAAATACCTTTCCCCCTTTAATCAAGTCTTGTTAATCATGTGCTAATCTTTTTTGGTTTCTGTCCCGTTGTATATTTTCGTCATCTCGCCCTCTCCATTCATTCCCTGACGAGGTGTACTTCTGAATACACAAAAGGCTTTGGAATCATTTTTATTTTTCCTTCTCGGTTTGCATCATATATATATATATATATATATATATATATATATATATATGAGGTTCCAAACAAAAAATTGTATCATGTAGTATTAGATATTACTGTCCTTTATAGTCTTTTATTTCCATTCATACATAAAATAATTCATCAACGCTTTTGAGCTCAAAGTTTACGTGTAAGACTCGTACGTAAAACCAATAATTACCACTTATCTTGCACTGCTTTCTGTAGACAGTGGTCTCATTACATGGATAGCATCTGTAATGAATATGGTACGGCTTACTTATACAATATATATATATATATATATATATATATATATATATATATATATATATATATATATATCCTCTGCCAAAGTATGAAGTACCTTGAGATTTTTGCAATAAACTTTGATCTATCCAACCAACTAATATTTTAATTTATTTGTATGGTTAGGTGAAAGCTATAAATAAATAATTTATTTGGCTAAAAGTTTCCAAACCATTTGAGATTACGTAGACATTTCGGTGTCTGGAAGATCAATGAAAGAAATTCAGTCAAGAGGGTACCAATTATAAACATCAGTAATTACTTTATAACACTATTATTATACGCGTATTAGTGATTTAAAACTAGTAAAACTGATTCTAAATGACTAAAACAAGGGAACTAACAGAATGAGGAAGAGCTCAAATAGCGTTACTAGATTTTGATGGGTATTCTTAGTTGTAGTTTCAATTTACAATTTCAAAGGGACTAAAATGGTCTAGATAGCTTATGCAAATGACGGTGAAACGATTCAAAGACATCAAAAGTTATTCAAATCAGTCACATAGTGGTCGAAAACGAGTAACATCTAAGCGTCAAGATCGAGCGTTGAAACGGCTGTCCATCGCAAATTGTAAAAAACATCTTCAGGACCTTCTTTTGATTTTCAAGAGGCCTCTGAAATTTGTATTTCTGAAAGAACTATAAAGGAGAAGACTCGTAGAAATAGGGCTCAAAGGCTGTAAGACTAGAAAGAAGCCATGGCTGTCAAAGGTCGATCGCAAAAAAGAAACTACAATGGGTGAAACAGTGCCAAACATTGGAAATCTGAAGATTAGACAAAAGTTCTTTGGTCAGACGAAAGTAACTTTGAAGTAAGTGGATCAGCTCTTAATAACGTATAAATCTTCCATCATTTTTCACACTTTTCAATTGACGCGTTGTACTAGCTGATGTCTGGCACCCACTATTCTAACCTAACTTTACAGGTTTTTTCGTAACTTCTGAGGCAACCTATGTAAAGAGGAGGGTTGGCGAAGCATTTAAAAAAGACTGTAAAGTCTCTAAAACAAAATTTGGAAAACGAAGCGTGATGGTATGTGTGTGTGTGGGGGTCGGAAAGCCGTTTTCATACGAGGGGTGGGGGGGAAGGATGAAATCGTGAACCTATTTTTAAGCATGTCAGAAAACCTTCTGAATGAATCTATTGACACGCACGCCTTTTTTCAGAAACTCATTAAACTAAAATATTACTTTAACAAAACAATCCAGCAAGAAGTGGGACATTTAGTGGACATTATAAACGCTTATAAAATGTCAATAAAACGTTTACGACATTTACTAAGCGTCCCATTTCTTGCTGGGACTGCTTCATACTATACTTCAGGCGTAATTAAGAAATGGCTTAAAACAAGGAAATGAAAGTGATAGACTGACTCCCTCAGTCTCCAGTTGAAGAAAAATTCCCGATTTTGAAGTAAAGTGTCCGAATTTTCAAGAAAAAAGTCGGAATTTTGATGAAAAATGTCCGAAAAACAAATACGCGTCGAAGCCTGAATTATCTACAGTGATACCATGTAAATGGAACAAAATCGTGAGTGCCACTTATGCGTTCTCGTCATTACAATGCTCAAGCACGGAACATATGTGTCCCAGCGAAATAATAATATAAATTGTACAATGATGCAACGTTTCTACAAATACATCTAAATGTTTATATAGGTATCGTTTAGTTGTTGGAAAATTAACCCCAAAATGGGTCATTTAAGTGACTATAGTTACTAACATATCTAATTGTGAATACCAATAACACCTAAACTTTTAAGTTCAAAGAAACGTACACCGGTCGTCAAAGGGTTAAGTCAATAGAAATTGCGCTAAATATTAAAATATATTAAAACTATTTATAAAACATGGTGAGTCAATATCCCTTTTAGATCTCTCGTACCTCAGATATCCTTGCGTGCCACATACAGTAATTCTGACCAAAGCTGTACAGTATATATATCTATCTATATACACTGTGTGTGTGTGTGTGTGTGTGTGTATATATATATATATATATATATCGTTAACCTCGTTGCGGTTCCGCGCGTTGGTCTCTTCACACGAAGGAAGCTGGTGGCCCCGCCTCTAGGTCTGGCTTGGTGGAGGAGCGAGTTGCTCTTGCGCTCTCCACCGCACGTAGCCAGGTACACCCGGCCCATCTGGTACCGTCCTGAGCCAGGCATCTAGTCTTCTTTTGAAGACTTTAACTTTGACCCCTGTAACGTTTCTGAGGTCCTTAGGAAGATGGTTAAAAAGTCTTGGGCCCACTGACAACCAAGCTATTTTCCTTCAATGTTGAGGAGGTCCCTTGTCGGGCCTTTAATTTAGGAACACTACACATTCTGCCTTTCCTATTTTTCAGTGTTGTTTGAATGGTAATTGGGTTTAGTTTGAGGTTTGGTACCAGTTTTTCGATCATTTTCCATATGTAGATTATGGTATACCTCTCTCTTCTTCTTTCCAGGGAGTACAGATTTAGTTTACGTAGTCTTTCCCAGTAGTTGAGTTCTTTGCAGCCATCAATCTTGGCTGTGAAATGTCTCTGCGTTTCTTCTAGTTTATTAACTTCTTCCTTTTTATATGGGGACGTCAAAACTGAGCAGTATTCAAGTTTTGGTATGATCAGTGTTCTCAGCAGGGGAATCATTATTGTCTTGTCCCTCCTGTTCTTAGTACCTGTCCCGCGACTCTTTTTGCTTTGTTTATTGGTATCTGATTTGGTGTCTCGAATTTGGCATCATCGGTCATTATTACCCCCAAGTCGATCGCTTTCGTGCTTCTCTGAATTTCCTGTCTATCTGGAGCATAATATGCAGTCTGTTTAATTTCCTCATTTCTACCATATCTCAAGATTTGTATATTTTGTTTGTGTCCCTCTGCAAGGCTTCTACTTCATTTTCATAGCTGATTTTTTTGCTGATCTTTGTATCGTCCGCAAATGATGTTACTATATTGTTGCTGTTAACTCTACTGTCTATGTCTGTTAGCATGATAATGAACAGGAGTGGGGCTAGCAGTGTACCTTGTGGTACTGAGCTGCGTACTTCTGATTCTGATGATGATACACCTTGAATTTGACCACCTGTAGTCGTTCTCTGAGAAAGTTGTAGATCCATTTTCCCACTTTGCCTGTTATTCCCATATGTTTCATTTTATGTGCTATTATACCATGATCGGACTTGTGTGAAAGCTTTAGCAAAATCCTTGTATATGACATCGTAGTTTTCATTGCCTTCAAATGCACCTAGGATATTGGTATAATGCTCTATAAGTTGTGAGAGGCATGATCTTCCTGATCGGAATCCGTACTGATTTTCGTTGAATTTTTCCAGTGTCTCCAAGAAGTCATAGATTTTCTCTCTGACTATTCTTTCAAATATTTTCGTGAGGTGGGACGTCACTGACATTGGTCTATAGTTCTTTGCTTGAGATCTATCCCCGCCTTTATATATAGGGTCAATGTTTGCTCTTTTCCAGATGGTTGGTATTTTCCCAGTGTCTAGGGATCTTCTCCATATCCAGTATAAGGGTGTAGCAACTTCATTTTTACAGTTTTTAATTAATAGTGCGTTCCATTTCTCCGGACCTGCAGCTGAATGTGATTTCATTTGTCCTATAGCTCTCGCTACATCTTCTGGGGTAAAATCAAAGTCTGTTATACATTCTCCTTGCAATTTCTTTTCGAAGAATGCATCTATGTCAGGTATCGCTTTGTCACTTTTTGGGGTACTGAAGACCGAGTCATACTTGGTTCTCAATGTTTCAGATATTTCTTTTACGGGGCTCCAATAAACCTTAGCCCCCCCCCCCCGCCCATGGCCTAAACCATTAGAGGTACAGTAAAACTAAACATACCTTACAAAAGAGAATTTAATCCTGCATTTAATGAGAACAATTAAAACTTGGTGTTCTCGCCATTGGCTTCCAAGTCAGCCTGAATTCGCTTTGGGTAGCTTGCCAAAAGTGACGTGAATAGATCTTGATCGTTACGCAAATTTGTTAAAACAGTTTCAATGTGTTGCGTCATTGTATCCTTCGAAAATCGATTTGCTGCAGGTTCTTGAAACAAGAGACATTCAACCTTGTCCTTTATAACTGATCCAATGTGTTCACAGACGTTCAGGTCAGGAGAATTTCCTGGTCATTCTTCATTTCCAAGGAAATCGATCTTATGGTTCCGCAACAACTGTTGAGTGGCTAATGCCTTAAAGCAGGGGGCCTTATCGTGCAGAAGTGTGACCTGATCGACATCCATAACATTGTTTGGGTTTCTTAGAAAAAGAATGACATGCTGGGATAGAATAATATCACGAAAATACTGTCCATCCCAACTCTGACCATTTGGCTTCAGCACCCACTTGAGCTTCTTTGCAGTGAACAAAACAAACACACCAACACAGTCTGGACTTTTTAATAATTCGCGATAATGTTCATTGTCATCGATTTCATCTGGTGTTGTGGCCCACACTCGATCATTTTGGTAGTTAGGCCGACGTGTTACGTAAACAAAAAATTCATCGGAGACAGCTAAATGCATGAAATCATCCACATCCCAATCTTCAAGATAATGGGCAAACTACATTCTGTCATCGATGTTAAGTTGAGTTTTTCTTGGCTTTGGAAGTTCATGCCAAGGCTTTAAACCTTGCCTATGACGGTACAGTCGAATGATCTCACCACTAACGATCTTTCCTCTCAACACTTCGATCTAGAAAGTTTAGCACAGCTGTTTTTCCGCTTACGCGTACCGCTTTCAATGATTCCTGAGAGAGAGTGGCAAATTTGGGCGCCCAGATTTGGTTGTATCCATTTCACATTCATCCAAAGTTTTATTCCAATTTCTTTTGACGAAGTCCTCACTTCTTCGCAACTTTTTGGCAACCCATGAACGTGTTATAAAGGTGGCTCCAGCATCACGAGCTTCCCGAAAAGTCATTGCTCGTATGCGATCTATCACACGTTGCCTCTCCGAATCACCAATTAATTGAGAAGCCATTTTATTATCACTTTATCAGCTAAAGTAATTTTAATACCTGCAATAAATAAAGAATTTTATATATTTTTATAATCACTAAAAACTATTTCGATATAAGTAAACATGTAAGCTGCAAATGGGGGGACTAAGGTTTTTTGGAACCCCTTAGATCATCTGTTAGTTCATTATTCCCTTTCCTTAAGGACCCGATAGTAGCGCGCGTTTTCGTTTTCCTTTTCGCATAGCTATAGAAGTATTTTGGATTTTCCTCTATTGCTTCTACCGCCTTTTCCTCTTCCTTCTCTGTATGGCCTTTTATCAGGGTTTGCATTTCCCTATCGATACTCTCCATTTTTTCTTGTATTACTTTCCTGGCATTGTTGTCTCCGCAATTTGCTAACTTCGTCGCTACTCATTTCTTTTGCAGAATAGTCTTTTCTTTTGCCTCTCTAGCCAGTTCCTCTTTCTTTTTGGCTGTGCTTCCGGAGCATATTTTTACCAAATTCTCAACGTCTTTTCTGCCAAGGTTGTTAGCATTTCCTCAGTTGTTTTATTCTCTAAAACTGTTCTCCACTCTATTTTGGCCATGTGTGATCTGATTTCTTCCCAATTTATGGTCTTCGAGTTTAGGTTAAACGCCCCAAATTTGCTTCTTCCTTCCGTATGTGTATTGTCTTTTAAAGTTATTGCTATATTTGTTGATAACTCGATTATATTGTGGTCTGAGATAATAGTTAGGGTTATTTTCATACCAGCAATCAAATTCGTGTTATTTGTGAATTCCAGATCTAGGCAGTTATTTCTCCTGGTATTTTTTATCTCCTGTGTCAGCATAAACTCATTTGTGAGAGCCATCAGCATTTTTGCTTGCTCCTGGTCCTCTCTTGTGCCCCCTTATCCTGTTGTATAAATATATTTCTACCCACCTTTTTGTATTTTATAAATGGAAAATTAAAGTCGCCGCAGAGTATTGTATTAGGGGATAAAGAGTTTAGGGACTTTATTAGGGTTCTGATATCATCAATGGCATCCGAAAATTTTTCATTTGGAGAGTTTGGAGGTCTATAGATGACTATCAGTACCACGTTTAGTTTCTCTATTTTCACTGCCAGGGTTTCCACGAAACTGTTGGATTTACTTATTTATTACCGTCTCCGTCATATGCCTTTCATGTATATAAATAGCACAGCCACCTTTACGTCTCGCTGTTGTATCCGCTCTTAGCAGGGATGGGAAACTGAATCGAACTGGAATCGATAAACTGATAAAACCGATATTATTTTGTGAACTGAAATCGAAAAAGACTTGAAGTGAAAACAATTTTGACAACTAAAATCGAAATTCGAACTGAAATTAAAAAACAATTAAAAACTGAAATCTGAATGCGAATAGATTAAAAATAACAGTTTTGCGTTTCAGTTTTGAGGAGCATTTGCAATGCAAAAAAATATAAATAACGGAATTATTTTCCTTTTTTTGCGACTTAACATTTGTATGGATTTAAAATATCCATTTATTCTTTAATTCGATGTAGAAAATAACGCAGCTGAAAGTACCAGAGACAATGGTTTTAAAAATGAAAGAAAAAGAATTAGGGGGGAAAATTTTTATCCCATATCAAAATACTTTTCAATAATGACTGTGCTCTTTCGTTGACCTAAGTTTAATCACTTGGTAAGGACGCCTTCAGTTTTTTTTCTGACCATTAAATTTTTCAGTTCGATAATAGCTAAACTATCTATATCTACATAAGTGAGTGAGATAATCTGTGGGAATGACCAAACTTCAACTCAAATGTTAATCCTTTGGAATGTTACTCTAATCTATTATCTATTATTTATATATTTTATACATGTCGTGTGCTTTAAAATTTAAAAAGTATACGAATTAATAAAACATTTCGAATTGAAAGTTTTTTGTTAGATAAAACTTTATGTGAAAGAAATGAAGCGAACAAGTAAAAAATGTTTACATGTTTAACCATACAAAAGTAAAGATAATTACTAAAGCAAATTCTCTCTTTGAAAAACAGAAATCGAATGCAAATACAAATATAAAATTCAATCTGAATTTGTCAATAGGGTACCCCCCCCCAAAAATAATATAAATAGTACAAAAAATTCTTAAAGAAATCTGAAAAAAAAACTTGAATCGAAATTTAAATTGAATCGAATCGAAAAATATAAAACTTGAATCGAAAAATAAACTCAAATCGAAAAAAATTAAAAACTTAAATCGAAACTGAAATCGATATTTTTGCAAACTTAAACTGAAATCGAAAACTGGACTAAAAAATTTATCAGTTTCCCATCCCTGGCTCTTAGTAAGTTGAATCCATCGATATGCAATTCTTTCTTATCGATACAGTGTTCGCAGTTATCGCAGTTTCCTTGGCAATCTTTAAAATGTGTTTCTGTGAGCCATGCATCTCCGCCCTTGTTTCGTCCATAAAACCTTTCAGGTACTAAACTTTGTTTAGAGAACTGTTCGGTTTTATTCCTTGAATATTTTCCAGGACAATGTTTATGTTCTGTTTTGCATTGCCCCTTGTGCATTTTAAGCTCGTTGTCCTTTGGTTTCGCGTGTTTTGTAGCCTTGTGGTCCTCCGAGATGGATCCGTTTCCGCCTACCTGTTCTGGTAGCTTCTTGCCATGTAGCGTTCCGGTTCGATGGTTCCCAGCTGTGTCAGCTACATGTGCTGTATGAGACTCAGCAGCCGTATTGTGTCCGAGATATTGAAAAAATTTTGTGTGCTATTTTGTGTTTTGTTTGCTATTTAGGTACATAATTTTTTTCATCACATTCCTTCTGTTGTCATTTGAAACTTGTCCTTTATCTTTTGAACTTGTCGGGAGATGATGGTAGTAGCATTTTCTCCCGTACTGGCAAGTTCCATATGTTGCGTAGGACTTGCAAATGACCGGATGGTAGAATTTGCACTTTCCACCAAATTTGCAGTGACCATTATTGTAAAAGTAGTTGTACACAGGAGGGTGTTCGTAAATGCAGTCTCCTCTCTTATATCTGCAAATTCCTTTCACATAGTGTTTACATATAGTTTCTCCCCCCTATTGACTTGGGGCCTTTGTTTTAGGTGGTTTCAGTTTGATTTCTTTATTGTCTACTTGTTTTTTCCTATTGCTGCTAATGTCCTTTGTTTGAAATCTCTGGATTTGGTTTTGTGCCTCTATTTCCTCTGATGGTGCTTCTTTTATTTCTAATATTTCTGCTTTTTCTGTTTTTTTCCTGTTCGTTTTTCGTAGTTTCCTTTCGTATTATCTTCGTTCCTTCTATTTTTTCTCTCTGTTCGCTATTCATAAAGTCCTCTTTTGCTTTTTCCTCATAATCTCGTTCTGCTTTAAACACCGTAAACGAGTTTATTTCGATTATGCAGCTTTTGCAAAAGAACTTGATTCCGTTCAATTGTTTAGCGCCTGTTATAAGAGAGATTTCTTCGTCGCTCCATCTCAGGCATTGAAATTCGACTAAAGTCTGGCAAAGATCGCAGCGGATTGTCATTGATTCATCTCTTTCTTTTTTACAGTATCCACAGGGTTGTATGAATTTATTTGCCATTGCTATGTTTCTAATGGTATGTAAATGGTTGTGCACGAAATATTAACTCAAAATGGTAATTTATTAGGTGAGGTATCTGATTTGACTTTAAAAATGAGGGAGGGGAAAGTTTTTCCGTTATTCCAATGGGGTGGGGGATAAGGAATGTGGCACGCTGTAGATTCTCAGTGATTGGTTCCCGGGAGTGTACCGCGGGGGATAACTAAGGGATATTGCCTTTCGATGGGCAGTTAGATTTCCTCAGAGAGAAAACACTCGGGGAAAAAACGTTGTATAAATTAAGTTGCTTTAATTTTATTTGCTTTCTTTCAACAAACGCCGCTATTTCACCACTTAAATAGGCATACAACTGTGTTCACTGAATATTCACTCAAAAATTGGCACTACTTAAAAACGATTAACTGCATGATTTTTATTTTAATATCAATTTTATTCGGACTTCAAACGAAACACGTGTAACCGTTAGAACACAGATTTGTTAATTTAGGGTGATTCACTCTCTGGTTGCCCCAGGGTATCGCTAATTTTTATTTAACACAAATAATCAGTTAATTAACGTAAAATAAATAAATAAATAAATAAATTTAAATAAATAACGATGCGCGGATGTAATGCGCAGTAATTGGAATTCATTTACTACATCAGACCCCACAATTTAAGCAGCAATAACGAAATGAACAATACATTTATAATTAATGTTAATTACGGCATGTAAAGCTCGTTATTACTTGCATTACATATTTATGAATATGTAAAGCTGTTGTTTTTCTTTGCATATTCAATGATGTAATCCCTTTGTCTTCCAATATGGTACTAATAAAATTCATTAAAGATGTAAAGGAGTATATTTTAATATAATTAAAACTATAAAATGTGTGCATTGTTCTTACAAAAATATTTGCAACTGTTTTGTTTCCAGATGGATGTAATATAAATGTAGATTAGCCCTTTAATGCCCAGTGTGTGAAATTTTCATCGTTAACTTTGGAAGCAATTTTAGACCTTCCCGTTCCCAATGTGTGAAATTTAACACATTTCGTATTTTATTAATTATGAACAACAAAACTTTGTAAAATATATTTTTCAGTTATTTTGGGTCCAATTAAACGATTTTTATATCCCAATTTTTTTTTTTACTTTTCGACTTAATTTGGGTATGGAAGGGTTAGTAATGATATGAAATGTGTGTACTTTTTTATGCAGGAAGGAGTGGCCAAGGCGATTGCCCGCAAAACGATCCCCCCCCCTTCCTTCCATAGAGGAAGATGAGAGCCAAATTCAAGGTCCAGGGTACAGATGCGTGTAATGTAGAGGAAGTTTGATAATACTATGCACTGCCTTTACTTGCATGGTAAAGATACGTGTAATGTAAAGGTAGTTTAGTAATGATATGAACTGTGTGTACATGTTATAGATGGATGTAATATAAAGGTAGTTTAACAATGACATGTGTAGGTGTAACTGGTATAGATGTGTGCAGTATAGAAATTTGGTAACGACAAATTACGTGTATTTGATAAAAGTGCGTGTAATGTAAATATTTGGCAATGATATGAACTGCGTGTATTTCGTATAGATCCTCGTAATATAGAAAAATGTTTGGGTACGAGACGAATTGTCCTTATTTTCCTCACTCTTCAATGATATAAAGTTCCGCCATCTCTGGAATCACTCCACATAAAAAATTACTATCATGTCTGATACACAATTCATAGCATCGAAAACCATATTGGTCTAAAAGTAAGTTAGGAATTGGTGTGTACAGGAAATATACACTCATACACAGTAACTATAAACGCGAATTTCACACACGAAAACTTCACAATTGCTTATGTGTAGAGCATTTGTACAGTACACATAGAATGTTAGACAGTTTATTAACAGTTTCTTTTGAAGTTGCATTAAGTTAATTTAGGTTACTGTAGGTTAAATTAGGGTAGGTAAAATTAGGTAAAGTTAGGTTAGGTGTGTGCATCCACACTTCTAATGAAACTTATGAACTAAAAAATGTTTTTAGATTTTTATATAAATCTTTTAATGTTCTGGGGGACCAAAAATGTTACCTCACAAAAAAATTACCCCAATACATTTGTGAATTATCACACACTCGACCTCATTTATGCCCATTTTCCTACGCACACACACACACACACAAATGTATGCCACTTGTGTGTGTGTGTGTGTGTGTGTGTGTGTGTATCCTCTAAAGAGAGAAATAAGAAATTTAATTTTAAATCAATTATTTGCTACAAGAGAAGTAAGTAAACAAATAAAGAGTATTTCATTATTAAGTCGTATTTCATTTTTCGATTCAGTAAAACAACTTAAAAATATTTCCTTTTATCCTTTGACCCTCTTCACCTCACCCACCCCCAAAACCCCTTTTTTTTTTCGTCGACTTGAAGAACGAAAACATTTGTTCGATTTACAATTTATGTTTGCATCTCTTTGAACTTTAAGAGCAAAATATATATATATATATATATATATATATATATATATATATTATATATATATATATATATATATATATATACACACACACACACACACACATATATATATATATATATATATATATATATATATATATATATATAATATATACATACACACTGTGTGTATATATATTAAAGGAACACGAGAAATCTCTTTCATAAAACCCGGAATATTAATTGGAGCCATTGTAATTCATGTCTCATACAATTATGTAAGTTTAAATTGAATTTCTGTACAGACTATATTATATATATATATATATATATATATAATATATATATATATATATATATATTATATAATATATACATATATAATATATACTGTATGTGTGTGTGTGTGTATATATATTTATGGGATGAATTTCACAATTAAACACGTGAAATGAATGAATGCTGCAAACCCACAAGGAAAACGAAAAACGATTCGATCGTTTATATATATATATATATGTGTGTGTGTGTGTGTGTGTGTGTGTGTGTGTGTGTGTGTATATACACTCAGCGGCAGGACCGGATAAATGGAATGCCACACTGATCAAAAACGGCAAGAATGCAATCGCTGCACAAGACACGGGAGAAATACCGGGCATCCTGAAGAGCGCGAACATAGTCCCAATATGTAAAGGAGGAGATCGATCCGAGGCCAAAAACTATAAGCTAGTGTTGCTTACATCTCATCTCACTAAAATATTTGAAAGAATAGTTAGACAGAAAATCTATTACTTTAGAAACTCAGAAAAAATTAAATGATAACTAACATGGGTTTCGGTCAGACAGATCATGTCTATCACAGCTAATAGAACACTACAATAACATTATTGATGCGCTTGAAAGTAATGAAAATTATGATGTAATATACACAGACTTTGCCAAAGCCTTCGACAAGTGTGACCATGGAATCATAATACAAAAACTGAAGTATATGGGAATAACAGGAAGAGTAGGGAAGTGGATATATAATTTCCTTAGTGAGCGGCGGCAAGTCGTTACAGTACAAGGAGCATCTTTATCAGAATCAGAGGTCCTCAGCTCAGTACCACAAGGAACAGTATTAGCTCCACTACTCTTCATAATCATGCTTGATGATGCGAAATTTGAAACACAAGATAAGATAACAGTAAACAGAGCAAAGAGAATAACTGGGAAGATACTGAGAACCTTTAAACGAAGGGATGGGAATATAATGATTCCTCTACTGAAAACACTGATCATATCCAAATTGGAATACTGTGCGCTCCTAACATGCCCATATGAAAAAGAAGACATTAGACAGCTGGAAGGGATTCAGAGAAGCTTCACAGCCAAGATCAATGGGTGCAAAGAAATAAATTACTGGTAAAGGTTACGCGAAGTAAACCTATATTCACTGGAAAGGAGAAAAGAGAGATACACCATTATTTACACTTGGAAAATAATGGAGAAACTAGTCCCTAATCTTACTCTGAACCCTGCAACTCCCCAAACAACAGTGGAAAGTAGAAAAGGAAGACTGTGTCGTGTTCCGAAATTAAAGGTGAGACAGGGAACATCCTCAACCCTGAAAGAAAATAGTTTTGTTGTGAGAGGACCAAAACTGTTTAATCAGCTGCCCAAAGACCTAAGGAACACGAATGGTGTTGCAGTGGACATCTTCAAAAGAAGATTAGACGCCTGGCTCAGAACAATCCCCGATGAGCCGGGCGTACCTGGCTATGTGAGGTGAAGAGTACAAGAAACCAGCTCACTACTTCACCAGGCCAACTTGAGAGGAGAAGCGACAAGCTTAACCTTCGTGAAATGAGGAATCATCGCACGGAACCTTTAAAAGGTTGAAAGGTATATACGAAGTTGAAGGATTGGTTATGTAGTATCTACAGAAGGTTGACAAAAGTAAATAGACACCTTCGGTTTTCCGATAGTATTTAATTTGATAATGAGAGTCAATATATAATAACAGATCTATCGAATCAATATATTTAGAATCGTGTTGCTTCCCCCCTCCAAATTATGTAAAGCTGACACATACACACGTTCTGGCACTCCACTGATGAGCTTTACCAGTTGTTCTTGAGAACAATCATCATGGTGTTCATTTTTATCAACCGTCTGTACATAGATGCCCAATGGATTCTCTTTCGTTTTAAAACCAGATAAACTTAACATACCTCTCTCTCTCTCTCTCTCTCTCTCTCTCTCTCTCTCTCTCTCTCTCTATATATATATATATATATATATATATATATATATATATATATATATATGTTCATACACTGCCCAAATTAAGAGAAAGATCGGGAGAATAATCACAGTTTGAAGGAAGAAAATATGTAGTTGACATTCCAGCGTTAAAATCATATTTATGGGCTTTAATTCTAACCTTTATTTTTCTGCTTGGTTTATCCTCGTTTCCTGTGGCCGTTGCAGCTGACAGAAAGACGTTTGGATCATATATACAGGGTCGCGCAAAAGTTAGGAGGAAAAGGGTCGTCATTCAGTAAATTATAAATTATTTAACTACAAAATTATAAATCTCTCTCTCTCTCTCTCTCTCTCTCTCTCTCTCTCTCTCTCTCTCTCTCTCTCTCTCTCTCTCTCTCTCTTTTGACTCCTGACTTTTGCGCAACGCTGTTTACACACACACACACACACACACACCACACACACATATATATATATATATATATATAAAATCAACGATGAAATATGGATGAAATATGAAGAGTTAAACAGCTTTTTACGCAGAACATACGCCCATTCCAGGGAACGAGCAGCTCGCAGCAATATTGTTAAGTAGTTAGCGGGTCAAATTACTGACAAGGCTTTGTGTTAGTCTAGTCCAAAGAACATCCATATCCGTATTCAATTTATTGCAATTTTCGTTAGTTTGTATTGCAGACACCCCCAGTTATTGTCAATTCTGGAGCATGTTTCTTCAGGAGCAATATGCTCCGCAAGTTTGTGTTTCCTTCCCAAAGCAGCACACATTTACCCACATCAATCACAGTCATACTCCTACTACCTTAGGCTTGCTCTACACAAACTGAACCAAAAACCACAAGTATCTGCAAACGCAAACCGTCCTTATACAGGCCTGTATTTTGTTTAGAATATTATATATATATATATATATATATATATATATATATATATATATATATATATATATATACTCAACACGGAAAAAATTGTATTAAAATGAAACGGAATATAATTTAAGAGAAACAACGTCTTACGATAGATAACCTAAAAAAAAAAAAAAGAATAAAATTCGAAAAAACTTTTAATACCTTCCTTTTTCCTTGTTTTACAGTCACGATTTCAATATTTCTCGAGTCTACCTCTTTATAATCCAGTTTAGTCCCTCCGTCCTCGTTCCTGTAAGTATCGTTGAGTTTTCTCCAACATCATTCCGTTATTATTATTATTATTATTATTATTATTATTATTACTCGTGTGTGTATATATATTGCCCGGGTGGTGTAGTGGTTAGCATCGCTGACTACGAATCCATCGACCCCAGGTTCGAAACCCGGTGACGGCAGGCGGCTCGCAACAAAACCCAGCTGTTTATCTTTGCACACAATAAAAATTGATTGGTAGGTAAATGGGTACCATGGGTACCATGGGTCGCCTCGTGGTTAAGACGATGGGCTGCTGATCAGGAGGTCGTGAGGTCGAGTTCGGGAGAGGACTTTGTAATTTCTCACCACCCATCGCGTCGTGGGGCGTGGCTCGGATTCCACGTTAAACTGTAGATCTAAGGTGGAGTGACGAGCTTGAACTTTATCAGAATGAACAATTTGGGCGGAAGTAAAATCAAGGATATATATATATATATATATATACAGGGTGTCCCGTAAGTCTGGACCCATAGGGAAAAATAATAAAATTACAAAATAGTCCAAAAATTTATTACATAATCTGTTCAAAGTGTCCGCCGTTGTGTCGCACACATAGTTGAAGACGCAATCTCCACTGCGACAGCACTTTCTGAATCACAGTCGCAGAAA
>JAJOZX010001721.1:255000-277500 GCA_023014485.1 Bathynomus jamesi | reverse complement strand
GTGATGACTTTTGTCGGCAATCCAAATCTTGATACCCATCCATGAAGAAAGGCTCTTGCAACAGTGTCCGCTTGGATATCAGGAAGTGGGATGGCTTCAGGCCATCTGGAAAAGCGGTCGAGACAGGTGAGCAGATAACGTTGGCCTTGAATCACTGGAAGAGGGCCAACAATGTCTACATGAATTACCTCAAATCGCTGGGATGGGGGCGGAAATGCGTCAAAGGGGGACCTGGTGTGCCTTTGGACTTTGGCACGCTGGCAGGCAAGGCACGTTTTGGTCCAATGTTTGACATCCTTCCGCATCGAGGGCCAAACAAAGCGAGAGGTAACCAGGTGTTGCGAAGCACGGATACCAGGATGGGAGGGCTTATGAAGATCCGTGAAGACTGCTTGTCTGTGACATGGAGGGACATAAGGGCGAATAGCAGCTGTTGATACGTCGCAATAGAGGGGCACAGACAATCCTGGCATACTCATTTTCTTGAGGGAAAGTGAGTGAGTGGAGTCTTCTCTGAGCAGGTCTTGTAGTTCCGTATCCTTATCTTGATCCTGTGCAATAGCATTCCACAGTGTAGAGCTGAGGGTAACAGAAGTAATCTCTATTCTTGAAAGTGCATCCGCTGGAGTGTTCAAGACACCTTTGATGTGGCGGATATCTGTGGTAAATTGCGAGATATAATCGAGTTGCCTGATGACTCTGGGAGAGTGGTTACAGCTGTTTTTATTGAAGACAGTGACCAAAGGTTTGTGGTCGGTAAAAACACAAAACTCTCGGCCTTCAAGGAAATGTTGAAAATGCTTCACGTTTAAGTAAATAGCAAGAAGTTCACGTCCGAAAGCACTATAACGCGTTTGGGCTGGCTGCAGCTTTTTCGAGTAAAACGCGATGGGTGCTTGTTGACCGTTAATGGTTTGTTCCAACACTCCACCGATCGCAACATCTGATGCATCGACCGTCAGAGTTAGGGGGGCATCACTGATAGGAAATGACAGAGACAATGCACTATTGATAGCATTTTTGGCATTGTCGAACGCCTGTAAACTATCGCTACACCATACCAATTTCGTTACCTTGCGTTTGTGTGTGATCATAGCGTGTAGAGGAGCAAGAACACTGGCACAGTTTTTAATGAACTTGTGGTAATAATTTACCAAACCTAGAAACCGACGTAACTCACGCTGATTATTTGGCATAGGGTAATTTTTTATCACTTCACACTTGTCCTGAAGGGGGGTAATTCCGTGCTGCGAAATCTTGCGCGATGCTGTGACCAAGAAATTCCAAGGTTGGCTGTGCAAACACACACTTAGATGCATTAATAGTAACACCGTATTGTTCTAAGCGTTGAAAGAGGAGTGAAAGATGTTCCTTATGTTCCTCTTCCGTTGAGCTGGCCACAAGCAAATCATCGATGTAGGCATAAACAAAGTCTAAGCCTCTGGTGACCTCATCTATAAACCTCTGAAAGGTTTGCGCAGCATTCCGTAGCCCGAACGGCATCTTCACAAATTCGAATAACCCAAATGGTGTACAAACTGCAGTCTTGGGAATATCCGAAGGCTCTACGGGAATGTGGTGGAAAGCCTTAACGAGATCTATTTTACTGAAGATAGATTTGCCGTGGAGAAGAGAAGTAAAGTCTTGGACATTTGGTACCGGATATCGGTCCGGGATGGTTGTCGAATTCAAAAACCGGTAATCCCCACATGGTCTCCAGTCTCCTGACTTCTTCTGGACCAGGTGTAGGGGAGAGGACCAACTGCTTTTGGAAGGTCTTATTATCCCAAGATCATCATAAGCTGGAATTCCGATTTCCGATTTGGCAGCTTTCAGTTTGTCCGGGGCAAGACGTCTGGGTTTTGCAAACACAGGGGGACCTTTTGTTGTAATGTGATGGGTAATGGTGTGCTTAATGGTATCACCCATCTGCATGGTTGAAGAATTCCTGGATATCGCTGGAAAAGGACACTGGTACATGGAATTAGGGGGAACGAGGGAAAGTGCAGAGTTCGAGGCGTCCGGAAGGGCAACCTGTTTGGCAAGAACAGAAAGCAGTGTGGCCTGGTCGCATAAGCGTCGCTTGTCAAGATCCACCAGGAGTTTGAAATGCTGGAGGAAGTCAGCGCCGATTATGGGATGCTGCACTTGAGCACAGATGAAAATCCACTTGAAGGATCGGTGAAGGCCCAAGTTTAGTTCACGCGACTGAGTACCGTACGTGGGTATGCGTGAACCGTTAGCAGCGTATAGAGGCGGAGATTCCGAGTGCGTATGACCAGATTTTTGAGGGAATACACTGACTGACGCTCCGGTATCGACCAAGAAATTGACACCAGAGTTCCTGTCCTTTATGAATAACAGGTTGGCAGTGCGAGTACTAGACGCCATTAGGACTCGCTGCTGGGGTTTTCCGACGAAAAATTGCAAGGGGAGATGCACTTCCTAGCCTTCTTTCCAAATTTCGAGTGGTAGAAGCAGATCTTCCCGGAACTCGAACGATGCCTCTTCGTAAATCTTGACCGAGAATGGCTTCTTTGCCGTTGATTTTGTAGCAGAGAACAAACGTGGTTGAGTTGTTGACTTAACTCTTTCACTTTCAACTCCAGTTCCGATTGTGTGTTCACGTTGTTGACCGGAGCTGTGTCAATCTCCACTACTTTGTCGGCAGTTTCTGCTAGTTTATCAACTGGAGTAGCAGGATCCATAGTGGCCAAGACACGCTGAGCTGATGGAGGAAGTTTCTGCAAGAACAACTGTCTAAAGATGTCCTTATCGAAGGTTTGTGCGCGTTCGCCTAGAGCGCACTGCATAGCCCTCAGCATTTGAGTGGGCTTACGGTCTCCAAGTTCTTCTTTTGAGATTAACTGATGTAGTTTCTCACGCTCGGAGACAGTGGTGCGGCACAGGATGGCAGACTTCAGATCGTTGTATGGGTCCTCACTCGTGGAAGTAGATACGATGACGTCACGGACTTCAGAGATGATGCTCGCTGGTAGAGAGGACAAAACATGATCGTATTTCGTCCTGCTAGCGGTGATCCTTCCCAAGTTGAATTGTGATTCCACTTGGTGGAACCAAATAAATGGATCACCCGGCCAGAAGACGGGGAGCTTTACGCTCAAGTGGGAGATGGCACCAGCGTCGTCAGGCATCTTCTCCTATGCTTGCTGACGTACAAGCAAGACGACAAGTTACCAACGAAGGAGTGGAGGTTGAGACGAGCGCAGGCACAGAGCGCACGGGCAGGGGTGAGGGGCAGAGGGCACGAGCGACATTACAGTCTGGTCCTAGTCGCTCGGGTGAAGGGGGTGATGGGCACGAACGACGTTACAGTCTAGTCCTAGTCGCTCGGGTGAAGGGGGTGATGGGCACGAACGACATTACAGTCTAGTCCTAGTCGTTCGGGTAAAAGGGGTAATCCAGCTCCGGGGTCACCAATTGTTGGTTTACGTCGTCGTCGTTGGCCTAGGCAAGCTACGGCTTGGGACCGTAGCGCATCTATCCGGTATAGGTTAACCTGGATGATGTAGCCATAAGCACTGCCGCTAGTTAAGTGCCAACCAGTGATTATCTCACTAGCCGTATTGAGTCCGTTAGGCGAAACTGCGACAGTACCAAAGGTGGAAAATATAACCTTTGGTTTTCTATTATTTATTTGTAAAATGGACATGGTATTAGATTAAAATAAATATTTGAATATAAATAATTAACTGACAATTGTGATATATAATTAATTATGTTTACATACAATAAAATAATATAGTATACATAAAATTAGTATTAATGTGGTTCACAATTGAATTATAATGGGGTAACTAATTTAAAATGAATTTATACTATTCCGAAATTCAAGACGGTAAAATTAACATTTATCTTGAAACTAAAATAAGAGTATTCACTACAGGAAGCATTAATTATTCATCATTCATCAAGTGAATATATAAATGCGTCCATTTTCTTAGGTTGATACCCTTGTCTGGCTCTAGCATCTCGAATAACTGGCACTGCAACGCGAATACATGACCTCTGTGTATATACTCTTACAAATGTGGGTATACGCGAGTATATATATATAATATATATATATGATACACATATATATATATATATATATATATATATATATATATAATATATAATATATTTATAAATTCAAGATCATATACGAAGACTATTAAAAGCTAAAAAAAATAATATTTTTTTTTATATTTTGAGCGTGTGTTAAACGACGACATTTTTCTTCATATTTTCATATAATTTTTTTCTACGCTTTATTTTGCGATCTGACATCGCATAACATCACATAACATCTCATTATGCCTTGAATATAAAAGCTATGAACGAAAATAAATGTAATAGACAAATGCAATATAAAATAGCAAACGCTTCGAATAGCTTCGTCCATTAGGAGGAAATGGGGGAAACGTAGGAAGTAGGACATCAGACGGTCTGTAGGCTTAACGCCGCGGTGCGAAGCGAAGTACTTTCTCCCGTTCATAATGGAAGTTGGGGAAAGAAGTTTATGATTTTGGGGCGAGTTTATGGGCCCTAGTAATGGTTCACGGAGTTAATGGCTGCCAGTAATGATTAAAGACAAGTTTATGCCCAGTATCTAAAAGGATTTTGGCCATCAGAAATTTATTTTCGGGGCTTATAACATTAATTATTTGCCTAAATATGTATGGAAGCTAATATGACAGATTTATAATATCTCGTTTAGAAGTAATAATTTATGGGCCTATTTATATACGAACTGGTTTTTTTTTATATATTATCATTTTGATGTGGGTAATCTTTCTATTATAGCACTTGAGTTTAATTAAATATATTATTATAGAGTAATTGATATGATAAAGTCAGATTAAAGTTAGATTAAGGTATTTTTTAGCAATTTTAGCATCAAATTTCTGATCTGCGATTTGTTGAAATACATCAAAATATATCGCGGGATTTTACCCAATTTTCATTTTTTAAATTGCAGCTCTTTGGAAATAGTATTAGCGTCTATTCACTAATAGATAAAATTGCACGTTAAAATATTCTCTATCTTAATGACAGAGTGAGAGAGAGAGAGAGAGAGGAGAGAGAGAGAGAGAGAGAGAGAGTGTTACAAGGACAAGAGGAAGCCTCAAAGATCTTTCGATCCACTCGGGGGAGGTTCCTGTTATTAAATTAGAGCAGTTTTTAATTATTCTAGCAATAGTAGAAAACTGGCTCCCTCCCCTCAAGAGGCGGGTACGGAAAAAGGTTGAAAGAAATACCTTGACCCTGGAAAAGTAGCCAGAATATATAAACTATCTCGACAATTACGTTATGCACACATAGAAACTGTACACTAAAGAGCATCGTTGTATAAAGTAACATAATAATATATTTGTGATAATAGTATTATAGCAAGAGCTATTTATATATTCTCCACTTTCCTGTAAAATTTCCTTGGCTACTTTTCCAGGGTCAAGGTATTTTCTTCAACCTTTTTCCGTACCTGCCTCTGGCAGGGAGGGAGCGGAGGGTGGGGAGAGAGCCTTCTACTTTTCTATCCAGTTTTCTACTACTGCTAGGATAGTTGAAAGAAAAATAAACTTTTAATAACAGGAACAGTTCCTCGGTGGATCAGTTCAAGAAAAGGTTAGACCAAATCTTGCACACTATTTGAGTGTGTAGAAAATTTTCCCTGGCACCTGTTGCCATTGGTACCTCCTCGGTATGGGCCGCAAGGCCTTTTGAGGTACTTCTTTTCCTTGTAACTCCTTGTAACGTACGCTTTGATTTATACAAAATACTTACAGCTCTATTTACCGAGGTATCGGACCAATGAAGGTCACATGGCCCACTCCAGACTAGTCCCAAAAGGAATAAGCAAATTCTCCATGTCTACACCCACGTACGCACAAAGCCATCACGCCGGCAAGGTAATGAAATACTTCTACACTCTACAGGAAAGGGGTTGAAACAGGAATTGAAAAAGGAAAGCAGATTTTCCACACCATGCCCTCATCCTTCACACGCACCCAACCATCCAAGAGAAGGAAGAGAATAAAAGAAATAGGGACGGCAGAAACGCAACTTTACCTTACCTAATCCATGTCATGCATTTTTTTATAGTTTTTTTGTTCTTTAGAAAATGATGTATTTCTACAAAATATTTACCTATTCTATTAACAAAGCAGGCAGGTGTGGGAGCGTGTTTTCTGTAATTGGATGTCTGTCATGTGTCTGCCAACTCGTTGAATATCGCAGAGTTTCAACTTGGGTCTCCCGTCGTATAAGGTGTTTATACTGCAAGTGATATATTAAGTCGTTCATACTCCGAGAGTAGAGAAAATCTCCTTCCGGTGACGAACATCAGTGGGAGGTCCTTGTATCTATCCCTGTATACTTGTCCCTTATGGAGTAGGAAAGTGTTTCGTGGGTGATCACCAGTTGTTGCTACGACGAATTCAAGAGTCTCCCACTTAAAGATGTTTATGAGGCAATTGATAAAAAATGAATTGCTCGATGGCTGATCATGCAATTGGAACACAATACAACCACAGACGTCTCTCCAACGTAGGGGAGAACTAAGTGTAGGAGTAAACGTTACGTTATAATACTATATTCAAATTACTTATTTAATCGATTTTTAAAGATGTTATACGTACGTCGTGGGAACAGTTTTAAACCCCAAGTGTATTCACAACTCTCTCCAGCCTATTTTTAAACATATTTACACTTCGGCTTGAAACAACCTCTGAGGGAAGTTGGTTCCGGATATTAACTATTTTATAAGAGAAGAAATTATCGCAGATGGAGGTACTAAATGTTTTTAGTTCCAATTTAAAGCCAATATTTCTTGTCGGATTGGTATTAAATGAGAATAATTTCCCTAGTCTACCCCTATCTATTCCATTGGGCATTATGAAAACTTGAATGAGCTGACCGCTAAACCTTCTGGTCTCTAAAGTAAATAGATTTAAGCGCTCTAATCTATGTTCGTAGTTTTGCAGTCTCACTGACGGGATCAATATACATAATCTATCCTTATATAAATATTCTTTTTCACGCTCCAACAGATATAATTGAATGAATGTAAAATGACAAACCTTTCACGTTTAAACAAAAATTATGCATCTTCTCTCTCTCTCTCTCTCCTCTCTCTCTCTCTCTCTCTCTCTCTCTCTCTCTCTCTCATCTTTTTTTGACACATAACTCGAAATTTTGCCATATTCTTCACGGTCAATTTCTTTCCACAATTTTTTGTCGCAGTCAGAACTAAAAATGGAAGCGTCATTTTGCGGTAAGATCGCATTTAAGACGGTCTGAAATGGCGGCTTTTAAAAAGGTCGCTGACACGAACTTCTAAAGGAAACCCCGAACACACGCGCGAGAACAAGAGAAGAAGAAGGAGAAGAAGAATTTGACATACAATCGGCGAAGGAAGACACACAAGCCGCTGTAAAGGCTTTTGCTTCAATGCTTTTCCTTTTAGCGTTAGAAACGCGTTCTTGCATTTAATCCATACTTTGATGCCTTACTAATGTAACCTGCCGTTATGTATTTCCAGTTCTGGTGTATGGGGCTGTGCGCTTTACTCACCATCCAATGTTTTCTTTAGTTTCAATACGTTTCAGATACGTATGACTATCACTTATTTACATATATATATATTATTGACACATTTTATTCTTTTAATTAAGCATATACGAGTGATATAAACAAGGGAAATCTGCAAACCGCACTCTGCAATGTGGTATTATAGAAGCAGTCAAATATTTATTACACACTACTTATTTGACGCTAGTTCATATTACTTTTAAACCAGAAAAAGGAGTCGTCATGGAAACAGATAGTTGTCTTTGCACAGCAGATTTGAATCTGCCATATAAAGAAGTCATTAAAACAACAACAACAACAAAATATTCAATAACAATAGCAGCTATATAGATCATATATGTACCATCACTGTGAAAAATTTTCGTAAAATTGCTAAACAAATTTACCCACACAGAAAACAGAGACTTCTCGCAAACTTCTGTACGCAGAAATATTAACTTCTATTGTCTCAAATCACTGATAAAACAAAAAGAAGTTTTGAAAGACCATTTTTTTCTATCTAAAGAAGTTATGTTTCGTTAAAAGAAGCTATAATATTATCTGACAAGAAGAAACTTTGATAATCCAAAAGTAGGAAAAACTTCTCCTAGAATGGACCTTCAAAAAGAAGTCGTAATTTCTAAATTTAGAAGGTTTTATAGACGAAGAAAATCTTCTTCACGTAAATGTACAAACTACGAATAATAAAAGGGATTACATGCAAAATATATCGTAAAACCGACGCATTTTATTACGTTAATCTTATAAATTTCCCATTTGAGAATAAGAACAAAGAGTTTAACGTATGTATTTTATTCACGAGAATAAGATAGTCCAAGAATAAATAATAGATTTGAAGACTTTAAACATAACATAGAACGCATATTGACCATTCTAATTATTAGAAGATTCGATACAGTTAATCTAATAAAAAACAAAGACGACTGATATGCGAATCTCCAGAAATATAAACAAGTTTACGTATATCAGTGGCAGTAAATCCACTGAAGATTTGATAAGGTGGATGTGTATATGTATTTATGTATATATGTATGTATGTATGTACATGTTTGTGTGTATATGCAGAGGAGGAGCAGCAGAGGAGTATGTGTGCATATATATATATATAATATATATATATATATATATATAATATATATATATATATATATATATATATATATATATCTATATATATATATATATATATATATGTGGGGTGTGGATGTTTACGTGTGGGTGAATGTATGTGGTAGGATGTATGCGTGTGTGAATGTATTGTATGTATAAAGTTTGCTATATATAAGAAAGACAGAAAAACTTAATTTTCACACTTTCGTCAGATTAACATATAGTTAATAAATAATATTAGATTGAGTTTTAAAGAACGTTTTTGAGGTTTTGTCGAAAAAAAACGCCGTTTTGGGGTTTGCATTTGTGATCACAATACAGTTAATTGGGTGACTTGGTTGAATTTTGCTATGTTTGGATCGGGTTTGAGGCCTTTATATAAAACAAGTTATGAAGATTACATATAAATATGTTAATATTGCACGAAAATCTACTAAAGGCATGGAAACAAGGAAGGTTTGAAATTGCGAACTCTGAGTTCTTTGTCCAATTTGTGTAGAGCAAGCCTATGATGGTATGAATGTGCTTGGGGCTAGAAGAGCTACATTAGTGTTGGCTTGGGAAGGAAACACAAACTCATGGTGCATCTTGCTCCTGATGAATCATACACCCCAACCTATAAAGACTAGTGTCTGCAACGTAAATTAACGACAAAAGCACGATAATGGATATGAATCAGGCTGCTCATTGAATTATGATAACAGAGACCATTGTTGCCTCTAATGGTGATGAGCCACGTACGAAAGCCTCGTCAGTATGTTGACCCTCTATATACATGGCAATGAGGCTAAGAGCTGCTCGTAACATGTTTGCGTGTATGGGCGGAGCGGTGCTTGTATAAAACAGTAACGCTTTGCCTTTCACGTATACTTAAGCTACTGGCATGTGTGTCTCAGCATATATATATATATATATATATATATATATATATATATATATACACTGTGTGTGTGTTATATATATATTATATATATATATATATATATATATATATTATATCACTGTGTGTATATATATATATATATATATATATATATATATATAATTTTTCCAGTTACTGAAAGGAGGATTGTAGTAGATTTTGTATTGAAGGAGATTGTGGACACCAATCGACCAAGGAAGTACTCCTGGCGTAGGGCGGCGGGGGAGAGAGGGAATGTTAAGCAGGAGACAGGGAGTGCTAGAATTCCCGTTTTTCCTGTCACTGTCCTCCTTAGCTGATCCTTTTGTTTCTCATCTACACTTTGACACAGTCCAACATGCTCTCAAACACACGCTTCTCCCGCTATTCCTCACTACACATAAGGCCTACATGCATTTTACACACCACACAATCTTTCAAAATTAAAAAAAAAGGATTAAATTTTTTTTTTTGTATTATGACCCTCTTCTTTTCTTTCTATGGGCTTGCGTTTTTGCGGGCGTTCGTACTTGACCCCCCTCCTTCCTGCATTATATATATATATATATATATACCGGGTGAACCAAAAGTAGGTGGACAGTAAATGATAACGTTTATTTTGAGAATACATATACAATTATATTTAATTTTTTTGTATACTATAATACAAAATAAAAAAAAAAAATTAACTTATACCAATACAATACAAAAGCACTGAAAATTTATCAACGCAGGTGCTCAAATTGCTGTCCATCACAATTTACACAGCTTTGAAGTCTACCTTTCACACTTCGACAAACATTTTTGCACAAGTTTCTTTGTGCATTAATTTCTTGAAATGCATCTCTGATGTAATTTTTCAAATCACCAACACTTCGTGGTTTTCGACTATAAACTTTGTCCTTGAGTACTCCCCAAAAGAAAAAATCCATTGGGGTAAAGTCAGGTGAACGTGCAGGCCATTCAATTGGACCTCTTCGGCCGATCCATTTCTCGGGAAATGTTTCATCAAGATACTCACGGACTGCTCTTGAATAATGTGGAGGGGCCCCATCTTGTTGGAAATAGAGGTCATGTGAATTAGGCTGTTGTTATAAGTGTGGAACAACTTCATTCATTAGAATTTCGAGATACACCACCATAGTTATAATATAATATAACACAAACCCTATTCAACCTACTGTCCACCTACTTTTGGTTCACCGTGTATATATGTGTGTGTGTGTGTGTGTGTGTGTGTGTGTGTGTGTGTGTGTATATATATTACCCAGCCACCCAGGCACTATAAATATACCAAATCCCCGCACTCCCCCCCCCCCCCGCGATCGGGCATACTCTAATTAAAACAAAACCCTATAATAGCCCAATTTTTAACCATTAACAGACTAAAATAACAGAAAAATATTACCGCAATTAAAATAGCAATTAATTTTCTTTTTGTTTTCTTTTTTTTTACAATTTTAACTGGACTCGATAAACCCAAATTCTCATTCTGAGTTCATTTCGTGTAAAATGGTCCGACTTACTTATAATTTCAAAAAGTCAACACTGATTTTCGGAAAGTCATAGTCTGATGGAGTTTAATTAACTTATAAGTTTATTTTAACGCTGTATGAACTCTGCAAATAAGCTATTAAGAGCTTTAAAAGGAAAAATATTAAAAAAAAAAGATATATATACACAGTATTAATGTTATACACGAAATGAAAATTAAACTAGAGTTTGCTGACATTTCATCAGAATCGATGCGAAAATTCTTCAAACAACGAAGAAATTACATACGAAATGTCGGCAAATTCCAATTTAATTTTCTGCCTTGTATAACATTACGCCTAATAATATATCCTCTTATGATGAACAATAATAGTATACGAGTGTGTGGTGTGTGTGTGTGTGTGTGTGTGTGTGTGTGTATAAAAGTATGAATTCCGCTCAAAATATGAGGTCGAAAGAAAGGAAGATTTTTTTTGGCTTGCTGGATGGCTCATTGGTAAGCTGTCGAACTCAGGATCGTGGACTAGCGACGCGAGTACGAACCCCTCTTGTTGGCTGCACGCTTTATTTCAGTCTCCGTATATATATATGTATATATATATACGTATATATATAACCTTTGGTGTGTGTGTGTGTGTATAACCTT
This sequence comes from Bathynomus jamesi, assembly GCA_023014485.1. Taxonomy (NCBI): domain Eukaryota; kingdom Metazoa; phylum Arthropoda; class Malacostraca; order Isopoda; family Cirolanidae; genus Bathynomus; species Bathynomus jamesi. The sequence continues at coordinate 265,753 of JAJOZX010001721.1, read as the reverse complement.
TGGTTAGCTTCCGCCCAAATTGTTTATTCTGACGAAGGTCACGCTTTTCACTCCACCTTAGACCTACAGTTTAACGTGGAATCCGAACCACGCCCCACCAGCAGCACAGCGTCTAGGCCAACCAGGGTACCCATTTATCTACCAACCACTTTCTTTATTGTGTGGAAGGATGAACAGCTGGGTTTGGCTGCGCGCCGGTTGCCGTCACCGGGTGTCGAACCCGAGGCCGATGGATTCGTAGTCAGCGACGCTAACCACTACACTACCGAGGCGCATATATATATATATATATATATATATATATATATATATATTATTTATTTATTATTTATTTATTTATATATATATGTAGTGTCCGAAAAAGGTCTGAAAAATGTCTAAAACAAAAAAAAATCCTATCTTTTAAACAATGTGACGTAAGCACAAACTCTTAGCGACAGCTTGCAGCCAGATTCACCAAGTTTATGAAGCCCGATTCACACTGTCGTTAACAACAACAGTAAAGACTTAAAGACATTAATTTACAGTGGCCATCCGCCCCCCCCCCCCAAAAACATGCTACCAAGCCACTTGGCGAGAGTTAAAGCACCGATTGGACGTGTATTGAGCTACAAATGATACATATATCAAGATCGTCCAACTCCCTCATATAACTTGGTGGGTGTGGCTTTCATATGTTGTAAATCTTTCATACATATATACTGCAAGATACACACACACACACACACACACACACATATATATGTGTATCCTCATTATCCTCACGAGTGTAACTCACTTCCATATTAGTCATTGGATGTTATTCAACCTGCAACAAAAAAAGGTCCCAAAACAAGAAACCAATTTGAACATTTGTTTTAGTTCTAATTTATTACTTTTGTAAATTTAATTAATATATATATATATATATATATATATATATATATATATATATATATATGGGAATGAACTCAGAATGGTTCCCTGAGTTTTTTATGATACACACAGACCGTGCCTGGAACAAGGAACTCTTCTGGGATAATTAAACCCACTATAGTCCGAATAAGTAATGGTAAATGACAAATACCATAGTTTTTCTTTTTCATGATGCTAGCCCGACGTGGGCAACGGGTCACTCGCAAAGAGGCCCCATAAATAAATCTTCCCTCACCAGCTATCTGCAAAGCAGACAGGATCCATCTCAATATAAGCAAAAGACTCGCTGTCTTCACGTCAGATTTAATACAATCAAAGAAAAAGGGGTAACTATTATATTTTAGCCAAAAGCCAAAACTTAAACCTCAACTGGCAGAAGAGTTCCTTGTTCCATGCACGGTCTGTGTGTATCATATATATATATATATATATATATATATATATATATATATATTATATATATATATATATAATATATGTGACTGAACATGATTTTTGGCACATGTTGGATAATTTTTATTGTTCGATATTATCACACATATCGGAAAAAAACTCTTGATTTTATTATCATTTGATATCTTTTAGAATCTTAGTGAGAATCCTCATAGATGGGTGATGATAAATCACTGTACAGTATTTGCAACTGTCGTAGCTTGCCTAAGCTCTGCAGATGGCGAGATGATGGACATGCATTTCACTTCAAATTTACATTGGTCATATTTATATAATGAAAATTGCAAAGAATTGGATGTGCATAGATTCACTTTCTGCGTGTGTGTGTCGACATTTCACAGTTGCGAAGTATCTTCTGCGTCAGGTTTCATCTGTCCATTTCGTCAGAAATTGGTTTCTTGTTATCGCTTTTACTTAGTTTTTCTTATTTATTAGTCTTATCTCTTATCTTAGTTATCTTATTTATTCGTGTTTCTTACTGGATTCTTTGTTATTTCTTTATGCGTACCGCTTTTGTTTCTCCTTCCTCTATCTCCTTCTCCGTAACTATGTTTTTTCTTCTTCTTCTTCTTCTTCTCTTCCTATGTCTCCCTTTTCTGAATTATTTTCCTTTAAATATTAAATATTACTTTTGACTTTACATTTGTCGTAGGGTCATCATTGAAAAATTGAACTTCTTTTGTTTCAGATTTGAGAAGAGAGAAACGCTTTTATTATCCTATTTCATAAAGTTAAAATTTAGGAGATGCTGAAGATATCGCGTTTCATGGTTTTGGTTTCGTCCATGGTAGATTTACAGATTTCGTGGAATTGTTAAAATTGTTTTAATAACCATGTTATTTAAGCCAAAATCTAGTTAAATATACAGGGTCTGTCAAAAAAAACTAAGCCAAATTCAAACCTTTATTAAAACAAAACCATTTACCTAATTAAGTTGAATTTTTTACACAATAAAGTATTGGTAATCACCTATTATCCTTTAAATTTTTTTGACGATATCTTCAGAATTGTTAATTTTATTAATAATTAACTAAAAAGTGAGATTCTCCTACATAACATGAAAAAAATTTTTTTACGATATACTGTAGATAATTTTTAGTTTAATAAAATTAAAAGAACTGTTCAATATGATTCCCTTGCATTTCTATCACTTTGTCCATGCACTCTTTTAAATGGTTTAAATTGCAGATCAGATTTAATAATCCTTCTTACGCTTGATTCTGATATTTCTAGTTCTTTTGATATTTGAGCAGGTGTCATGTGGCTACCAGGTTGATCCTCTTGACTAAGGATACGTTCCTCCACTTTCTGAATATTTTCATCTACTCTAACTGATTTTGGTCGCCCACTACCAACCTTCCTTTCAATGCTTCCTGTTTCATCGATAGTTCTCAATAAGTAATCTAAACCTGATCTAGTCCATCCTTTATAATCGAATTCAGAAAGTAATTTCCTTGCACTATAACCTTTTTCAACTCTATAATGCTTTATAATTATTTTATCTTCATGTGAGAATAGCATATTTAGAGGTATTCGCGAAAAATTTTAAGTCTAAACAAATTCTGAAAAAGAGAAAAAAGAAGATATTACATAATGAGAAAAACTGAAATTTTCGCAATCTGTAGAAATAACCGCATAACTCCTAAAATATTTAAAATAAAGTTATAAAATTATCACATATTATTTATGAGCCTTTTATTTATTTAGCGTAAAAAATATTTGAAATCTCTATCAAATTGTGCATTTTATAGAGATTTCAAGTTGGCTTAGTTTTTTTTGACAGACCCTGTACTTTGATTTTTCTCTAACGAAGGACTGACTGGTTAAGGGAAGGAATGTCAAGAGGGATAACTATAAATGAATCCACACTCATTGGCATAAGTCCCTTCCTTACACAGAGTCATGGAAAATTGGAAACCATCTCAAATGTATAATCTTTTCATTAGAAACAATTTTAATACAAAACGTTGGAATTTCAGCATTTTGTTTATATAAAATTGAAAATGAAAGTTTTGTGATAAATTCAGATAAATATAATTGCTTGTATATTATACTGTACTACGCCAATTACTGGTAAATATTATGACTAATTTTACCCCTATTACATATAACCTAAAATCCAGTGCATGGATTAAAAAAATAAATTGGGTACCATATTCACAAATCCTTTTCTCAATAACTGAGTTTCGCATTTATTAAAAGCGCTTCATAAAAATTGTAAAGTACAGATTCAAACTTCTGGTGTTAGATGGCGCTGCGTCACTGAAGTAAAATGCCTCGTAGCAAGTATGAATATTTATGAATGAAACTGTCAACAGATAATGGACTGTGTTTTTTGTAGATTTTAATGCAACGTTTGTTTTCTCGTCTTTTCATGATTCATGATTTCATGTAAGTAAGAACCAGTTGAAATGGGGCATTAACTGTTTCGTTCTAACATAATCAGGAACTAACCCAGCTATCCAAACCACCCAAGTTATCCTACGGCTTGGAAACTCAACAGAGGGTTGCCGAAAGTAGACAGACACCACGATAATTGTCCTCAAGAATAAATGGCAAAGCTCATCAATAAAATACCAAAATGTGTGTCAGTTTTACACAATGCAAAGGGGAAAAAAACACGATTCTAAATATATTAATTTGATAATAACAATAACACGTTATTATTTATTGACTTTTATTATCGAATCAAAAACTACGAAACAATCGAAGGTGTCCTTTCTGTCAACCCTCCGTAAACAAAGAGGCAATTGTAAAGACAAAGCGAATGGAAATAAACTTAAAAGAAAAATTGTAAATGCTTTCTAACGAGTAATTGCACGCTGAATGTCCCAAATTCGTGCTAAAGTTCAATCACAGTCAAATTTGGAAGCGGAAACTCGAAGGACTTTGATCTGAGCGAGGCATTCGATACCGAAGTGTCTCTTTTGTGGGGAGCGTTCTAGCGGCAAGACGCGACATCTCTTTGTTTAAGTCGTGTTACTTGCGGTTTCTCTCTCTCTCTCTCTCTCTCTCTCTCTCTCTCTCTCTCTCTCTCTCTCTCTCTCTCTCTCGCCTTTATCGCTAAACAATCAATAATATCCCAAGCAAGATTATGAATGCTGTCATGTACTTGTATAATATATTCACGAAGCCTCTAGAGCGCAGTTTTTCAATGAAGCTTCATTATGTACAATATATGAAGTAGATCACATAGAAAATAAGGTGATAATAGGAGAATTGATCTTATCGTATTGGGCACTATTTGGAAATAGTCAGACGAATGCCTTTAAGTATTCGATTTTTCTTTTTCTTTACAACAACTGACACTACCGCAGTACTTAGTATAATCCTAAGTAGAAAATTTTGTTTCAATAAATATAGAGCTTTGTAAAAAAAAATACAGCCATTTTCACCTTATATATATATATATATATATATATATATATATATATATATATAAGCCTTGTACATGCTGTGTTAATGTCACTTTAAAGTTTTTACAAAAGTTACCGCCTAATATTTTCTAAAATCTCTGTGCATGAAAGGTTAAAATCTAAATTCTAATATATATATATATATATAGGGTGATGCATAAATGTGTTTCATAAATCGCAGGGTGTATTCTTTTCTTGAGCCAAAAGTAAAGAAAAAAAGAAAGATATATATAAGCATAGGTCGAGAAATCCGTAGGTTTCGAGCTATAGCACGCGACAGAAAAATTAAATTACTACTGTAAAGATTTTTGTGTATCCTTACAGATTGATAGGGCGCGGTGGTCCTATTCCGTGGCCACCTCGGTCACCAGATTTTAATCCTCTTGATTATTACTTGTGGGGTCATTTAAAAAGCTTAGTTTACGTTACAGAAATCCGAGCACGTGATGAATTGCGGCAACGAGTTCGAGACAATTGCGAAACGATCCGCGATACTCCAGTAATTTTTGAGTGTGTCGGACAATCAACGGTGCGACGTGCTGAGGCATGCATTCAAGAAGTAGGAAAGAATTTCGAACATTTACTTTAATGAAGCAAATGTATCACACTGTGTATTTGCATAAAATGTAAAAAATCTTTAGGAGTTTCAGTGTTCTCTCGCGTGTCGCTCGAAACCTAGGGGTTTCTCGACCTATTTTTATATGATCTTTTTTCTTTACTTTTGTTTCAAGAATACACTCTACGGTTTATGAAACACACTTATGCATCACCCTGTATCGTACTGTAATGATTTTTTTTTTAATATTAATTATTTTTACTGTTCTTATTTTCAGGTGTTCTCCATATACGAAATAACGCCATTTGCGGCTCGGAACAACATCGTGGCTGGGAAAAGAGTGAAGACAGTCGTTTTTCCTGATTCGTTTATTAATTTTGACTTTTTGATTTACGTTTGGGACTTTTAATTTACTGTTAATTTAATTGAGAGAGAGAGAGAGAGAGAGAGAGAGAGAGAGAGAGAGAGAGAGAGAGAGAGAGAGAGAGAGAGAGAGAGAGAGAGAGAGAGAGAGAAATCGGAAATGTACTTACATGACTGTTACAACGTTATCCGATCTTTAATTCATATAATTTTGGACTGGAATCTATCACATTTTATGCCTATCACAAAAGGAAGGAATCTATTTTTTTAGTATAAAAACGCCCCCCGCCAAAATCGTATTCAACCCAAATTGTTATGCATTCTCTTAATGGTTAAAAGAAAAGGCCGTACTGTAAGATCTTACATGATTGGTTACCTTTTTAAAAGGCCCAAAACACTCTCTCGTCTTTGTTTTGAAATAAATTATCGATATCGACAATTATCAACTTTTTAACCTTTTAATCAACAGTCAAATTAATTAACAAATCGTACTTAAAATAATCATATTAACTTTCCGTATACGAGAATACGTCCTTGCTAATCCGACTTAATGCAGCGATTGAAAGATCGGAATTTTCCAGAAGTCGGAATAGAGGGGCTTCCCCATTAAGCTATCATGAGTTTATCAGTTTATTACAAAAATCCTATTGTTGTTTTTAATACTTTGTATAAAGTTACTCATATTTTGATTAAAAACTATCTATTTTTACTATTATAATAAAAAACTATAAAATTAGTGCAAAATTTGTGTAAATACAGCACATATAGGTGCAAATAGCTCACCAGATTACCAGTGCAGTCGGTCTGGTCTTGTAACGATCAAGGGGTCGGCATGTTGACACTATTTAATTACAGTACTGTGCACTATATATATATATATATATATATAGGGTGGCGCAAAAGTCGCACATCATAGGAATTTTCAGTGTTGATTATAATATATTTTTTAGGTTGGGGATGACTGCGAAATTAACCATAGACGAGACGAGAGGGTGATATATATATATATATATATATTACTAATTTTTATATAAAAGGAATACAAAGAGGTCATTAACCACCATCACTAAATGTTTTAGGAGGTCGGAATACGGGAAAATCGGTCGTATCAGCTCGGGGCAATGCGGCGGTCTACGGTCGGAATAAAGAGAGCGTCGGAATAACGTGGGATCAGATTACCGTGGACTTACTGTATACAAACCCTAATAAAGGTTTGTCCAATTGGAACAAGAATAAGAATCCACAATTTAAATGGTTTGCATAGTGGTAATACATACATACATACATACATTATATAAAAATTCTCATTTCCCAATAATTTGGGGTGAGAAGGCAAAAAACAACGTTATGCGTAGTGGCCTCTCTGAGTTTTGTCAAAATAATAATAATATTAATAATGACAAAATATAATATTTTTCCCCTTGAAATTCTTAATGTTATTTTTTAATGATTTTCTTGCTTTTAAATTTTTTTCACTGGAGTGCCCAGCTACGCATTTATGAATAAGTAATAAACACTGAATAAATAAATAAATAAATAATTTATATATGTGGTGTGTGTGTGTGTGTGTACACACACACACACATATATATACACAGGGCGTCCCAAAAAAATGTATACACACTTTAACAGCTGATAGCTCAATTGATGTTTCTTTCTTTCCAAGTTAAACCCATTAGAATTAATAATGGCAGTCAGACTAAGCTTTGAACAAAGGAAATTCATTCTAAAATTTTACTGGAAGTGTGAAAACGCAGTTGAAGTGCAAAGACAGTTTAGGAGGGAGTTTCAAACAGATCCACCAACGCGACTTACCATCACTCGAATTAGAGATAAGTTTGAAGCCGATGGAACTGTTCAGAATGTCCACAAGAAGCGTTCCGGAAGACCACGGACATCGACAAGCCCCACAAAGCAAGAAAGAGTACTGGAAACGTATCACCAAAGCCCAAGAAAATCTGTGCGGCAAGCGAGTCGTGAGGTAGGAATTTCAGAATCGTCTGTCCAACGCTTTTGAAGCGCTGTCAATGGAAAAGTTACATTCCAAGATTAGTCCATGCTATTAATGAAGATGATCCGGACCGAAGAGTGGAGTATTGCGAGTGGTACTTGGCACGATGTGGATTGGATTGGACGAAGGGGTTTCGTAGAATACCCTCCGCGTTCACCAGACCTCACACCACTAGACTTTTTTTATGGGGATACTTAAAAGACAAAGTCTACGCTATAAAACCTGCAACAGTCGCTGAATTGAGAGCAGCCATTGAACGAGAATGCACACAAATACCAAACGAAATGTTTCGTGATGTTTGCGATTCCATTGCTTCGCGTTATCAGCAGTGCCTGGACCAGAACGGACGTCAGTTTGAAAACAGGCGTTGACAAAACAATTAAATAATGTCTGTAGATTCTACTACATTTTGAAAATGAAATGTATTTTAATAAACACTGCCTTTATAAGTATTTAAAGTGTGTATACATTTTTTGGGACGCCCTGTATATATATATAACAGTATATATATATAGTCAACAGGGGGGAAAAATAACAGTGGGGTGTTGGGGTAATAAAAGAGTAGCTCCCCCACTTAAAAATAGATATTTGTAAAATGAGTTTTACTCATGTTGGTAATGCTTGCTTACATATTTTCAGATGAATGAAATATTCTGCATCACATGTTCGCTTGAAACTGCATTGTGATTTCCATATTACGATAAAAGATTGATGTTCATCCATTTTGTTTTATTCACCCTTTTACTATATATATATATATATATATATATATATATATATATATATATATATATATATATATGCGCCTCGCTGACTACGAATACATCGGCCCCGGGATCGAAACCCGGTGATGGCAGGCGGCGCGCAGCAAAACCCAGCTGTTCAGCTTTCCACACAATAAAAATTGGTTTGGGAGATAAATGGGTACCATGGGTAACCTAGTGGTTGAAATGCTGGGTTGCTGATCGGGAGGTCGTGAGATCGAGTCCGGGCGAGGACTTTGTAATTTTTGACCGCTCGTGATGGGCCATGGTTCGGAGTTCACGTTAAACTGGAGGTCTAAGCGGGAGTGACAAGCTTGACCTTCGTCAGAACGAACAATTCGGGGGGGAAGCAAAACCAAGTGTGTGTGTGTATGTAGTGTGTGTACGTCAAAAGCCTTTTCTTTAAAATGTAAATATCAAAAGTAACTACATTTACGTCACAGTCTTATAAAGGATGTGTATAAAGTAACGCAAGTGAAGCGAAAATAATTAAATAGAATTTAACGCACATGCAGGAATGTCATTATAATTTGTCATAATAAAATATAACGAACTTTTGGTCTTACCTGGGTAGGTTTCGAACCTCTGTCTCTAAAACAATTATTTTTAGAAGCCATTTTACTTTATCCACTCGTCCAACCTGACGATTCGGTGAAGCAACAACAAAATTCTGTATCCACTTTCGCATTGTTTTTGAATTTACATTAATCGGGGTTTATTGCGGATATATAAAGGAATTTCGAAAGATTACTAAAAAATCATCGGGAAATATTGGAAATTGCAAATTTATTTAAGAATTTAGATATTTACCGCGTAATGCACGCATAGAATTTCACATATCTAAATTGAGTGAAAAAATCATGATTTCAGCGTGAAATGTTATATTTCATCAGCATCTGAAAAAATATATCGAGGCTATTTTAATTTTTTTTATCTACACACATGTGTATAGTGTATAGAGAGGTATACATCAACATAAACATGCATAAACATATAATAAAAACATGCATACTTAATATCCCTTTTGGTCATCGCGGGTCATTATCCTCATCATCATGACCATGAAATTACTTATGTGGTGCACAAATTGAGGTAAGTTATAAGTTTTTCTTCTCTTGTAATTCAGATATGTGCATTATTACATCACGAGAATGTGGTCTAGTGTGATGAATTAATGTTTACTTTATCATTATTTCATATCTGGTATCCACAATTATTCATTTTATAAACAGACGTCCTATAAAATTTTTGTTTACAAAGTGGGATTAGTCATCTGCATAACTCGGCATTTTATTCAATGTCGCCAAGTTCATTGGCTGTAAACTTAAATAAATGCCAATATAGTAGTAATAATCAGCGAGAAGGGCCTGAAACTGGCACAGTGCTCAGGCTAACTTCCGAATTATTATTATTATTACCAGTAGCATCTGAAGTCGGACTTCCTGACCTCAGTGTCTTCACTTAGCCTACAGGAAAGCAGTGTTACCCATACGGGCGCTGGCAAACACGAACATAGTTAATATTTTGAAAAATAAAGCTGACATTTCTTGTACATATTTACTACATTCTTTATAATGTTTACCAGTTAACCCTATCTTAGTCATAAAAACAAACCAATTTAATCCTATTATATACAAAGGCAATGATTGGAATTTAAATCAAGTGTATTTGTTTATAAATATTCATTAATATTACATTATTTACATATTTAATTCCATTTTCCTTGATATTTATTTAACTAATGTATTTGCCCCTACACAGGAAACAAATATTTAGTTGCAGGCAACAACCCATCTATTTGAGAGACAATCCAAAATGGTGGATTCTGCTACGCGATGACAGAACTAATCACTTACGTATGTTATCAGAAAAATAACCATGGTTAGTGCAATTATATAATTATCACACGGTTAAATTTGGGTTGACTGTCAAACAGTAACCTTTTCTTTGTCGATTTTAGTCCTCTGCTACGCATGCTTATTTCAAAGCTGTCTAAATATTTGTGTGTATATATATATATATATATATATATATATATATATATATATATATATATATATATATATATATATATATATATATATATATATATATATATATATATTAAACTCTTTATCCGAGGGCGATTCATTGCACCTGAGATTTCCCTAATTATCGCTAAAAGCTAAAGCCTGTTCACCACTCATTATTGATCAGAATAAACCTTCTCTGTTTTACACCATTTTTAAGACTCCATTTCCCTTATGATATTAAGCAGTTTTTAATTTTTATGAGT
>JAJOZX010001721.1:217500-245000 GCA_023014485.1 Bathynomus jamesi | reverse complement strand
TATGATGAATAAAACCACGAAGGAAAGGAAACACAAAATGGTGCTCAAGCGCTTTCGTCTAATGACATCCTCAGGAACACTAAAGTACATAAAAGGGTTACAGCCTATATATAGGTTACAGAAAAAAAAAAAATGCATATATATATATATATATATATATATATATATATATGCAATAAACGGAGAAGTAAAAATAAAAATTAAAAATTAAAGGATTATCAGAGAGGCATACAGATTTGTAAGGAAAAATATCGATTTTTAGCACAAGATCAAATGAATTATAAAAATACAAATTTATACTGGAAATCTGCCCGGGTTTTAACACTCTGCCTTTTATGGTTAAGTTTCGGTGTATATAAAAATAAAATGAAAATTAAAAGTTAATAAAGTAGCATACAAGTTTACCAAAGATTTAGCGTTCTACCCTTCTTATCTAAATCTGTTTTGAAGGAATTCAAAACAACAGGATCGAGTTGAAAAAGACCTTTGCTTATGTTCTTATGTTGAAGTTATTTGAAAGTTGGATAATGGCAGACTCAAGAATATTTCTATTAACAATGTTGCTAGAGTGGAATAAAACTGAAGCATTATTCCAATCAATACAGTGGGATAACTCTGACAAATGGACAAAAAGGGCACTGGACAACTGTCCTGTTCTAACGGAATATTGATGCTGTTTTATACGTGTGTGCAAATCCTTTCCTTTTTTTTTCTGTAACCTATATATAGGCTGTAACCCTTTTATGTACTTTAGTGTTCCTGAGAATGTCATTAGACGAAAGCGCTTGAGCACCATTTTGTGTTTCCTTTCCTTCGTGGTTTTATTCATCATAAATATTTTTCACGTGTTACTTTCGTGAAATAATTTTCATATATATATATATATATATATATATATATATATATATATATTATATATATATATAATAATATATATATATATATATTAGATCTTATGTCAGTGTCGTTTGTTCACATTTTCTGTAAAACTAAACTAACTTAACCCAACCTAATTAAACCTAGTTTAACCTCACTTCGCTCTGCAAAAGCCGTTTATTGATTTTCTCTGCCGAGCGAAGCGAGGCAAAGACATTTAAATAAAATGAACTTACATAAGGTCAAGGGTGATCTTATGTGATTCTGTCCGCTTCATGCGAGCCACGAAAACGCTTCAGCCTGAAGTTTGAGATAAAAATCCGTCATTTGAAACGATTAAAAACGTAAAAGATATTCAGGTCAAGCAAATACCAATTAAAATACGTTAATATGAAATACGTTACCAATACGTTACCAAGGAAATACCAATTAAAATGCGTTAATATAAAATACGTTACCAATACGTTACCAAGCAAATACCAATTAAAATACGTTAATATAAAATACGTTACCAATACGTTACCAAGCAAATACCAATTAAAATACATTAATATAAAATTGAGAAATAGTTCATAATGTCCCCGTTCGATCTGTCGTAGATAGACTTTGTTTAGTTGCACTTCAAATTTTTAATGAAAACGAAAATTCGTTCGAAATTTTAAATAATTAATTTATTTATACATTTTAGGTTAATTTAACTATATTTCAGTTTTATTTAAATAATATTTATTAACCTAACTTAATGAGACTTAATCTAACCTAATTTAAACTACTGTAATCTGATATAAATTAAATCAACCTGCATCAGGTCCAACGTTTCGACTTCATATTTTTTACAATGTTTTGGTGCATAATGCCTTTACTAAGGTCAACTTTAGGTTAGGTTAGGTTAGTTATTACAACATCAACACCAATACTGCGTAAAGCAGAAATACCAACAAAATGATGGTATAACATTTCCACAGCAGTCTAAAGCATAAGAGAAGACTTTCAAATTCTTATGCTTTATTTCAAGAGGTTTTTTGTCAGATCAAAAAAAACAAACCTTGCCTTTTTCCATTGTTCTTAAGACTTTTTTTTATAATGTAAAAGCGGTTGAAGTATTTCGTTTACGTAATCGAAATAATTACAGGGTGGTCACAAAATCCCTTTGCATGAAAAACAAGAGCAACATACAGATATGCTCTAATTTTACTGCAAAGGAACTTTGTGGCCACTCTGTACAACTGACTTTAAAAAGCTTTTGTCAGAATGAAATAAATAAGTAGATTTTTTATTGTTCTTGTTTTTTCATGTACACCAATCAGTCGAGTTGAATAGATTTTCGAATTCCATAAATCGTGGTTTATCATTAAAATTTATCGAAATAATTTTTAATTTTATTCAAAATATTCTGTAATATTCAAATAATTTCAAGAATATACTGAAGAATAATAACAGACCTATAGTTTTAATTACAAAGAGTGTTCGTCAAAGGTACTTAGCGGCGTTCCATCGCGCCTTCAGTAATATTATACCAAAAAAACCCATGTTAAATAAACACTAAATATTGTTTTGGAAGGTAATAACTGAGGGTAACTCAAGAGCGTTCTTCAAATGGCGAGAATGTACAATTGAAACAGGATAAATACCGTGATTAAGACAACCTACAGCATCATTAACCAACGCCTGTAGTTCAGTGGGTAATACCACTCCCCCATAAGCGAGGTGAAGACATTGAGGTCGTGGTTTCGAATCCCGATTATGCTGGCTAATAATAATCCAGGAATTAACGCAATGGGCCGAATTAGTCTGGCCTGAATGCTGTATCAGTTTCTATCTGGTCCTCCTGCCTAATTATTAACCCTAGAAAGAGATCGTGTCGCATTACAATAAAAGTTAATTTTTTTTATGGAAATGATTTGTTTTATTGCACGCAAGTTAATTTTTATTATTGTTTAGTAACAATAAATTGTTTAATTCAAACTATAGATACACTTTTCTATGTTGGGTTAAGTAGATCTTATACTAATCTCTATGTGTGCGGTCCTACACTTTCTAAGATTAAGAGCTTCACTAACAATTCCAAATTTATTTAAAACAATATCAGTTATTTCACCTAACTCGTTATCAATTACATTAGATTACATTTCATTTACTATCAAAATTACATCCATTTAAATGTAATTTTATAAGATATCAAAAGATATATCAGGAATTCTCTTCTTTTTAATTCTTCCAAATATTCTTGGTACCTCGACTGTACTCTGATTGATAATGTGAAAATGCTTTCAAAGCTTTTAACCTTTTTATTTTGAAAATTGTTACTTGTTTTATTGGATCACCTGAAGATCAGGGCCCCCAGCCTTCGTTAGTTAGCCTTATAAGGCTAACTAACGAAAATATTACGATTTAACCTAACCAATCGTCAAGAGCGTACAGTTGACCTAACGATTGGTTAGGTTAAGTCGTGATATTTTCGTTAGTTAGCCAGAAGGCTGGGGGAGGGGGCCCTGATCTTCAGGTGATCCGTTTTATTTTCATTTAACTTAAAATTTTTTGAAGCTAATTTAACATTACTCCGAAAAAACCCTAATTCATTCGTTAGGTTAAAAAAAACCCACCTTCTTTGTATCATTAACCATTCAATTTCTAAAATTTTTGAAAACTATTCTATAAATTGGCTTGGCGTAATTATTAGTATTCCAGCCTGGCGGCCATTTTTATAAGTACATTTTACTTAGTGTAAAAATCGATTATCGAAGAATGGCTTAGATTTTTTCTCATGCAGGAAGGAGGGGCCAAGGGCGAACGCCCGCAAAAGCTCTCGACCCCCCCCTACCGCCTCATAGAAGAAGAAGAAAGCCAAAAGCCAAAGTATTTCTGGTAATCTGATAACGCCTTAGTTATTTCTCATAATCTCTTTTATTTTCTAATACGAGAAATGTTATGTTGATTATTATGTTGGTCGAATGTTGATCATTACCGCAAATGATCAACGCAAATGATAAATATAAACGATCATCATTTATTGACTTCTTAACTACGGAATAAAATTTAGAATATTATTTTGATATTTATGTAAATATGCATAACTTTTTTAAAGTTTATTCCGGTATACGACAAATCTATTCCTAAAGTTTACCGTTGTTTTACATTTGGAACAATCGAATCAATGCGAAGTTGAAGAGAGAGGTTAGAAATCGTCATATATATATATATATATATATATATATATATATATATATATAGAAGGAATGTGAGTAAAAAAAATGTGTACACAAATAGCAAACAAAACACAAATAACAAAATTTTTTCAACATCTCGGACACAATATAGCTGCTAAGTCTCATACAGTACATGCAGCTGACACAGCTGGGAACCCTCGAACCAGAACGCTTCATGGCAAGAAGCTACCAGAACAGGTAGGCGAGAACGAATCCATCGCGGAGGACCACAAGGCTACAAAACACGCGAAACCAAGGGACAACGAACTTAAAATGCCCAAGGAGCAATGCAAAACACAGAACATAAACATTGTTCTGGCAAATATTTAGGAATAAAACCGAACAATTCTCTAAACAAAGTTTTGTACCTGAAAGGTTTTATGGACGAAACAAGGGCGGACATCGCATGCATCACAGACACACATCTTAAAAATTGCCAAGGAAACTGCGATAACCGCGAACACTGTATTGATAAGAAAGAATTGCATATCGATGGATTCACCTTACTAAGAGCCGATAGAACAACGAGACGTAAAGGTGGTTGTGCTATTTATATACATGAGAGGCATATGACAGAGACTGTAATAAGTAAATCCAACAGTTTCCTGGAAACCCTTGCAGTGAAAATAGAGAAACTAAACGTGGTACTGATAGTCATCTATAGACCTCCAAACTCTCCAAATGAAAAATTTTCGGATGCCATTGATGATATCAGAACCCTAATAAAGTCCCTAAACTCTCTATCCCCTAATATACGTAATACTCTGCGGCGATTTTAATTTTCCATTTATAAAATACAAAAAGGTGGGGAGAAATATATTTATACAACAAGACAAGGGGGCACAAGAGAGGACCAGGAGCAAGCAAAAATGCTGATGGCTCTCACAAACGAGTTTATGCTGACACAGGAGATAAAAGAAAATACTAGAAAAGATAACTTCCTAGCTCTGGTATTCACAAAAAACACGAATTTGATTGCTGATATAAAAATAACCCCAACTATTATCTCAGACCACAATATAATCGAGTTATCAACAAATATGGCGATAACTTTAAAAGACAATACACATACAGAAGGAAGAAGCAAATATGGGGCCTTTAACCTAAACTCGAAGACCATAAATTGGGAAGAAATCAGATCACACATAGCCCAAATAGAGTGGAGAACAGCTTTCGAGAATAAAACAACTGAGGAAATGCTAACAACCTTGGAAGAAAAGACGTTCAGAATTTTGGAAAAATATGCTCCGAAAGCACAGCCAAAAGGAAAGAGGAACTGGCTAGAGAGGCAAAAGAGAAGAATATTCCGCAAAAGAAAGAGAGTAGCGACGAAGTTAGCAAATTTGCGGAGACAACAATGCTAGGAAAGTAATACAAGAAAAACTGGAGAGTATCGATAGGAAAATACAAACTCTGATAAAGGGCCATACAGACAGGGAAGAGGAAAAAGCAGTAGAAGCAATAAAGGAAAATCCAAAATACTTCTACAGTTATGCGAAAAGGAAAACAAAAACGCACGCTACTATCGGGCCCTTAAGGAAAGGGAATAATGAACTAACAGACGATCTAAAAGAAATATCTGAAACATTGAGAACCCAGTATGAATCGGTCTTCAGTACCCCAAAAAGTGACAAAGCGATACCTGACATAGAGGCATTCTTCGAAGAGAAATTGCAAGGAGAAAGCATAACAGACTTTGATTTTACCCCAGAAGATGTAGTGAGAGCTATAGGACAAATGAAATCACATTCAGCTGCAAGTCCGGACAAATGGAACGCACTATTAATTAAAAACTGTAAAAATGAAATAGCTACACCCTTATACTGGATATGGAGATCCCTAGACGCTGGGGAAATACCGAGCATCTTGAAAAGAGCAAACATTGTCCCAATATATAAAGGTGGGGACAGATCTCAAGCAAAGAACTATAGACCAGTGTCATTGACGTCCCACCTCACGAAAATATTTGAAAGAATTGTCAGAGAGAAAATCTATGACTTCTTGCAGACTGGAAAGATTCAACGAAAATCAGCACGGATTCCGATCGGGAAGATCGTGCTTATCACAACTTATAGAGCATTATAACAATATCCTAGGTGCACTTCAAAGCAATGAAAACTATGATGTCATATACACTGATTTTGCTAAAGCTTTCAACAAGTGCGATCATTGTATAATAACACATAAAATGAAACATATGGAAATAACAGGCGAAGTGGGAAAATGGATCTATAACTTCCTCAGAGCTGGCCCTACCTTGTTCATTATCATACTAACAGACATAGACAATGGAGTTAACAGCAACAGTATAGTAACATCATTTGCGGACGATACAAAGATCAGCAGAAAAATAGGCGAGGCAAATGAAGTGGAGGCCTTGCAGAGGGACACAAACAAAATATACAAATGGTCAGAAGACAACAATATGACATTTAACACCGAGAAATTTCAGCTCTTGAGATGTGGTAGAAATGAGGAAATTAAACAGACTGCATATTTTGCTCCATATCGACAGGAAATTTAAAGAAGCACGAAAGCGATCGATCTGGGGGTAATAATGACCGATGATGCCAAATTCGAGACACAAAATCAGATACCAATAAACAAAGCAAAAAGAGTCGCGGGACAGGTACTAAGAACGTTCAAAAGGAGGGACAAGACAGTAATGATTCCCCTGCTGAGAACACTGATCGTACCAAAACTGGAATACTGCTCAGTTTTGACGTCCCCATATAAAAAGGAAGAAATTAATAAACTAGAAGAAACACAGAGACATTTCACAGCCAAGATTGATGGCTGCAAAGAACTCAACTACTGGGAAAGACTACGTAAACTAAATCTGAACTCCCTGGAAAGAAGAAGAGAGAGGTACACCATAATCTGCATATGGAAAATGATCGAAAAACTGGTACCAAACCTCAAACTAAACCCAATTACCATCCAAACAACGCTGGACAATAGGAAAGGTAGAGTATGTAGTGTTCCCAAACTAAAGGCCCGACAAGGGACCTCCTCAACACTGAAGGAAAATAGCTTGGTTGTCAGGGGGGTAAGACCTTTTAACCAGCTGCCTAAGGACTTCAGAAATGTTACAGGGGTCAAAGTTAAAGTCTTTAAGAGAAGACTAGATGCCTGCCTCAGGACGGTACCAGATGAGCCGGGTGTACCTGGCTATGTGCGGTGGAGAGCACAAGAGAGCAACTCGCTCCTCCACCAAGCCAGACCTAGAGGCGGAGCCACCAGCTTGACCTTTGTGTAAAGAGAGACTGACGCAGAGAACAGCAATGAGGTTAACAAGGAGGTGTGTGTGTGTGTGTATATATATATATATATATATATATATATATATATATATGTGTGTGTGTGTGTGTGTGTGTGTGTATATATATATTTTTTTTATTTATTTATTTATTTATTATTATATTTTGAAAATATAATTATATATATAATTTATATACTAGGGACACTCAATATATTTTGCCCCCCTTTTTTCTTAGCTAAATAATAAGACCATGGGACTGAAATGTCTTTTGGGCCGTAAGTTTGAACTTTCTGCGCTTCACATAACCGGATTTTTCTAATTTGAACCTCCCCTCCTTGAATAAAACCGCTTTTAAACGCCCCTATGTAAAACCGATGGTTAACGCAGTTTCGAAAATGACGTCTGACAGTGATGTGCGTCGTAAACAGAGAGCTGTTATTCAGTTCTTAACCGCAGAGAAGGAAACAGTTCGAAATATTTACAAACGTCTACAAAACGCTTACAGAGATGCTGTTGTTGATCGAAGCACAGTTGGACGCTGGTCTAAACGTGTGAGATCATCGGAGAGAGGGAGAGCCAGCCTCGATGATGAGCCACGCAGCGGTCGCCCGGCATCAGCTGTGATATCTCACACTGTGCAACGTGCTAACAGCATCATTCGATCAAATCGGCGCGTTACATACAAGGAGCTAGGAATTAGTGAAGGAAGTGTGAATACGATAATTCAGCAACTGGGATATTCAAAAGTGTGTTCACGGACATTTATTTATTTATTTTTATTTATATTTGTATTTATATGCGCCAGGGGAAGTTTTCTGGATGACGCAATATGCGTCATCCGTTCGCTAAAGTATTAAAGTTAAGCGACATTGAGTTTGGCTAGTAATTGGATGGGAAACAGCCTCTGCGTTCAGATGATGTACCAACTCGTGCTTCGGAATCAATGTTAAGTTGTAAGTCCCCTCTGTAATGCGACATTGAAAGCTAAATCATACAGTCAACAACAATAATTTACACCAAAATGAAGCAACTTTTTCTCGCAGGCGTCCTTCAAGAGTACCTTCAGAAGTGTCCTCAAAACTGTAAACAACTTAAAATTCAGGGTTAAATTTCCATTAAAATATAGAAATCATCCGTCAGTAACGGCAATTCCTGAAAAATCACATATTTATCTTAAAGAATTTTTTATCTCAATAGTATTTCTCTGAAATTGCAATAATAGATTTCTATATGAAGCCCGAAATAGAAATAATTATTTAGCCGAAAGTTCGACAAATTTCCTAGACGCTAATCATTTTTTTATCATTTTTCTTTATTAGATTAATTTTGCACTATAAGCTCAAGGTATTTAATTTTAATTGTGTTATATATATTTTACTATCATTCATTTCAGCTTTTAAATAACTAATAATATCACTTCCAGAATCACTTAAGTCACGTTACCCAAGACGTAAGCCAAAGAGTTTTTAGCTCGTTTAAATATTGTTTAGGCTGACCTTTTATTTTTGTTCTATAATTCCAATTTCTTTTAATTTTCGTTGTCAGCATGAAACCTTCAACATCTGTAATCAAAATTCTTGTCCTATTTCTATCTCTAGATGGAATACTACGCGAGTTTCCATCTGTAGATGGAAGACTACATCTATTTTTATTTGTATAGAAGCAAGACTACACCCATTTCCATCTGGAGGTGGAAGACTACATCTATTTCCATCTGGAGATGGAAAACTATATCTGTTTCCATTTGTAGATAGAAGACTACGTCCTTTTCCTCCCACAGACACTATATTACTTTCATTTCTATCCGCAGCTACAAGACTGTGTCCAAAACTACTCCCACTTTCGTCTATATATATATATATATATATATATATATATATATATATATATATATATATATATATATATATATGAAAATTATTTCACGAAAGTAACACGTGAAAAATATTTATGATGAATAAAACCACGAAGGAAAGGAAACAAAATGGTGCTCAAGCGCTTTCGTCTAATGACATCCTCATTAGACGAAAGCGCTTGAGCACCATTTTGTGTTTCCTTTCCTTCGTGGTTTTATTCATCATATATATATATATAAAATCGGAAGAGCGCTCTCATTTTTTTCGCATTCCAAAAGCTTGTCCCTCAACATTCTTTGTGGAAAATCACTCTTTCAACCCATCACACACGAGCGAGAAACTAGTTTCTTGCTCATGCCATTTATTTAGAAGTTTTTCTGTCATTTCTTGTTGAATGGACGAATGCAAGAGAGAAGCAACAACCACTGACTCTTGCTCTAGTACATAAGAAGCCACTTCTGTATTGTTTTGTTCCTGTGCTTAATCCTGTTCCCAATTATCGAAGTACAGTACCTTTCATTGTCGTACAAATATATGACGGATATTACAACACTCTCCCCTCCCTCCACGATGTAGCACGTGAGCACCACCTATATCTATGTTGCAACATCATCGCTTCCCGTTGATTAGCGAAGTTAACCCTTTAACGCCGGAATTGTTTGTAGGGTTAAGTTATGAATGCGTGTATTTGAAAGGTTACCAATATGTAGCGGTCGTCCTTTTAGGGTTAAATAGCATTGGGTATGGGTAGTATTTGGAAGGGTGGCCGTCCGCTGCGTCCAGATGATGTAGCGACCCGTAGTTCCCACGTAAAGCTATAGCTCCCCTCCGTCACATGACCTTTGTTGTTACGAACCAGGTTAAACAACCCTAAAAATTACCCCCACATAGTTGGTGTTCATGGAGTACACTCCTCAATTTTAATTTGTATTTTCCATCATATCATTCCAAATAAATTATATTTTGTATTACGAATTTTTAAGTATCTCAATAGATCGTAAACTTTAGTCTGCAAATACACTTTCATTGCCTGTTAGCGTATAGTAACAATTTGTAATTTTTCTAAATAGTTTAACTTCTTCTTCTTCTTCTTCTTCTTCTTCTTTAGGG
Source organism: Bathynomus jamesi (assembly GCA_023014485.1). Classification (NCBI taxonomy): domain Eukaryota; kingdom Metazoa; phylum Arthropoda; class Malacostraca; order Isopoda; family Cirolanidae; genus Bathynomus; species Bathynomus jamesi. The sequence goes on along the minus strand of JAJOZX010001721.1, from coordinate 234,690 downwards.
TGAATATGTTCTACCGTCAGCGCCATAACTGTATCCCCAGTAATAATTTCATATCCTGAATGCAAGCAGGAAGGAGTCACGACAGTCAGCAGCAAATTTGGGAAGAGGCAAACTTTTCTCATCACATTTTTGAAGTAAATCAAGAACATCCTGTGTAGATATAAGAAGAAAATACATCGCGTATTTCTCTCTTATGCCTATCTTCGCTTCTTCTCTATTTTGGATCTTCTTCCATACGTAATAGTACATAAAAACTGTTTTGCTTCCTGGACACTTGATAACTTGTAATAGTCAAGGTACTTATAGATAGTAACACATAATGTACTCTATGTTATTTTCTTTAATAAATAAATGTGCAGCTACTTCTGTTTCTGTCTGTTGCGTGTCTTGCCCCCGTGCCTCATGGTTATACGACTTAATCCGAAATCCGAACCACAAGTCACTGCATCATCTGAACACGAAGGAAAATCCCCCATCCAACTAATGAACAGCCCCAACATCGCTTAACCTCATTCATCCAACGGGAGGAAGCGGTACCGCGACGTGACCACAAAACAACCCTCATAAATAAATGGTACGAACGCGTATAAACGAAATTTTCATTAATTTTAATTCCTATCTTTTCCACCCTCATTTGCATACATTACACACACATACCCTTCCTCATTCTATATTCTCAACTTGATATACGAGCGATGACGTACGTATACGAGTCGTAAAGATACTTTATAGTTCCTACTAATTAAGATAATGCAAATATCAAAACCAAAGTGTGTTTAGATGTCCGTATTCATTTGGTACAGTCAAATAATTAAGGAACTTCATTAGAAATTCTTTGGGGGAATAAATAATAAACTTAAATTTAGTGTGAATTTTCACAGGCTTAGATATTACACTTCTTTCATAAAGTTAATTGCAGTGTGAATATTACTCCCACTTATGATTACGGTTTCAAAAAATGTAATTATTATTATTATTATTATTATTATTATTATTATTATAAGCACACTGTCAGCAGTAAAGTTCTGTATGACATGAAAATTTTAAACGGTTTGCTTTCGTATTACATATTAAAATAAGTTTACGAAGGGTCTCTCTCTCAGGTTTCAAATTGGGGACCACATAGACACTAACAAGGGACCTTACTGGACCTCATTTTGACCCTGTATACATAGTGGAAAATTATTAAAATAGGCTTATGAAGGCAGCCTCTCAGGTTTCAAATTGGGGACCACATAGACACTAACGGGGAACTTACTGGAAGATCTCATTTTAACCTGTATACATGTATAAATTAATTAAAAGTACGTATGGTTAAAATATGATAATTATTTTAATTAGAGATACCCTATGCGTTTTCTTGGTTCCATTTGGTTATTGTAGACTTTCGTCGTGATTTGTAATAAGGGATCACCTGAAGATCAGGGCCCCCATGTATTCTTGTTTTTTGCTTTACAGTACCAAATATAATAATAAATTAAATTGAATGCCCGGTTAGGTCAACTGTACGTCCTTGCGATTGGTTAGGTTAAGTCGTGATATTTTCGTTAGTTTAACGAAGATATCATTTGGTAATTGAGGCTGGAGGCCCTGATCTTCAGGTGATCCGTAATAAGTTATATTTTTCGAACGACATCCCATTCATCCATGCAGAGGGGTGACAATCATCGTGGTGTCTATTTATTTTTGTCAACCCTATGTACATAGGTTGTCTCAAATAGGTTTGTAAGAAAAATGGAGGAAATCGATGACGCGCCCGCTGTTTTCACCCTTTCCCATAAAGGTTTACTCTGACACCACGTAAAAAACATGGCCTTGATATGAAACTTTCTTAAATAAAAGTAAAAATATGAAGCGTCAGACCGAATTTTCATCCACGGTGAGTAAATGGACGCGGCGTGAAGACTCACATCCTGGTTCTCTTTCAAGGTCATACGTAATTGTATCCATTTTAAAACGTTTCATAGATAAAGATTTGGAATTAGTCTCGTTTGATTTAGAAGGTAAACATTACTCAAGAGAAAAGACGCTTCTTGCGATCACTGAAGTTGAACAGTGAACTCTTTCGAGGGAAACAAAGATTCTCTTAAGAAGGTGGGTTTGCTGGACCTAATATTTTGTTGTTTTTTAAAGAACAAAGTAATTTGGTTGGTAATAACAAATTGTTCTTTAGAAAAACAGATACTCACATTTCGCTCTGTTATCAAAATATTTGTTTACTGTAGCTTCTAAATTATTAACAACAAAATTCATTTTGTTGTTCCGTAATAAAAATCTGATACACAAAAAATTAAACAGATTTTGTTGTAAAGCCTTTATATTTGTTTGAACCAACAAAACATTCTCTTCTATGTACCAAAACGAGAACCTATTATGGTCAGTGTTAGGAACCTTTAATTACATTGAACGTTATAGAAAGATCGTTTAGATACTTCGTCTTGAAGAGTTTAGGAACTTCATATAGATATCATTGACTGCAATGTATTGTAAATAATATTAATATATTATTACCTATTATATGCATAGTGATTAATTACTCAAATCTAGAAGAAACAGGGATTTCCCTACACTCCCCTGAACTTTCTCATCAACACACCCACCTACTAACTAGTGGTCAACTAGTCTCATGCAGTGTTGCTAATTTAGTCGTTTTTCAACTAGATCTAGTTGTTTTAAAAGTTTTCTAACTGTAAAAAAAATTTATTTAGTTATTGGTTGGAAATTTAGTTGTACAATATAATTTGACACTGCTATTTTCTTCGCTAATTCGCTACTTTGATAATCTTAGTGTCATAATGTAATATACTGTATATTCTGTAAATGAGTTAAAGCTAATAAAATGGTCGTGAAACATTTTCCAGTTTTACTAAGGTGCTACACAACCCACCTTCACCCCCACGATCTTACCCCTCGGCCCCCCCCCTCACCCCCCCCCCCCTGAAAGTTCGAACACTCCCTCTAATTTCAATTCCTCGGGGAAACCTTGAGAAGAGGCATCGAAGATTAAAAGGAATTGTAAATAACAACATATAGTCGATATATATATATATATATATATATATATATATATATATATATATATATATATATATATCGGGTGGTCCGAAAAAAATGACGCATTTTTTAAAAATTAATATCTCAGTAACCCCCTTCCTTATCATGACAATTTTTGTATGCAAGATACTTTCAAACTTCTTTTTTTGAATGCAAGAAACGGAATTCTGATATCTTTTATAGTTTTCTCGCAATTAACAAAAGTAACAACATGGGTCAAAAAAACAAAAATCGCAATATAATATCCGTTTTTTATACGATATCATTTTTATACGATATCATGCGATATTTTTGCAAGTTATTACAAAACTCTACAGGAATGAACAAGTCAAATTGTGGATATTTTTATTTTTTAACAATTCGTCAGTACCCTTAATGATGTTGTCAGAGGAAGATCGTATTCTCATTAAAAATTGTTACTGTGAAAAAGGATGGAAGACTGGAAGGTTATTGCAAGAGTTTCCCGGCAAAAAGTGGAAAAGGCGTGCAGTGGAAAGACTCTTAAAGAAGATTCGCGAATCGGGAAGTACTGCCAGAAAACCAGGAAGCGGTAGACCTAAAACAGCTTCGGTTCCAGAAAATGTGGATTACATCAACGATAAAATCTGCTCTCAAGAAGATAAACCAGGAAGTCACTTGTCACAAAGAACAATTGCTAAACATTTGAATATTGGAAAGACTTCTGTACACCGAATAATTAAAGCACAAAAACTAAAAGCCTTCAAAAGAATAGTATCTTCTAGAAAAAGTGATACTGTTAAGGATAAAAGAAAAACAAGGTGCAGAAAGTTACTTGATAATTTCTCTGTCGTTGATATTAAAAAGATAGTCTTCACGGATGAAAAAGATTTCACTCTAGAAATTCCGCGAAACCGTCAAAATGATGTTGTCTACGGGCGTGGTAAAAAGTGTGACATTTCAATAAACAGATTGTATCATGAAACGTCAAGATTCTCCAAAAAGGTTATGATATCTGCAGGGGTCTCTTGGAATGGCAAGACAGATGTTCATTTTATTGAAACTGAAAAGACAGGTGAATTCTGCAAATTACATTGAACTTTTAAGAACAAAATTGTTGCCGGATTGTCGTCGCCTGTATCAAGAAAATGATTTCATATTTCAACAAGATGGAGCACCGTCGCATACAAGCTACGCCACACAGTCGTTTCTGATTAGCAATACACCAAAATTAATAACGAAAAATGAGTGGCCACCACAAAGCCCAGATTGTAATCCTATGGACTACTCAATTTGGGAGTTACTAAAAGAGAAGGTTTACCGAGGTCGACGAGAAAAATTCACCGAATCAGAATTAAAAAGTAAAATACTTGAATCTTGGCAAGAAATTGGCATTAATGAAGTAAGAAGTATTATTTTTGTGTGGAAGAAAAGACTTAGATTAGTGTGTCAACAGAGTGGTGGTCCAATCGATCATTTACTGTAAATTAATTAGTTAAATTTCTGATTAAATTTTTCCTTTCTCATGATATTCGTTTTTTTGACCCATGTTGTTACGTTTGTTAATTGCGAGAAAACTATAAAAGATATCAGAATTCCGTTTCTTGCATTCAAAAAAAGAAGTTTGAAAGTATCTTGCATATAAAAATTGTCATGATAAGGAAGGGGGTTACTGAGATATTAATTTTTAAAAAATGCGTCATTTTTTTCGGACCACCCGATATATATATATATATATATATATATCGGCTATTGATTGGTGGCGCGGAAAACGCAGTTTAATAATAAACAGGAACACCAGAGAAAATACAAACATCCTTCAAGGTTTAATAGTACCAACGTTTCGGAATGCACTAATTCCATCTTCAGGGCTAAAACAATAAAATTCAAATCACATACAAAATACAAATTGCTTAATAACAATTTAAAATAAACTTAAAAAAAAAGCAATTTGTATTTTGTATGTGATTTGGAATTTTATTGTTTTAGCCCTGAAGATGGAATTAGTGCATTCCGAAACGTTGGTACTATTAAACCTTGAAGGATGTTTGTATTTTCTCTGGTGTTCGTGTTTATATATATATATAATATATATATATATATATATATATATAGAAAAATAAATAAATAAATAGGGATTTTTCCTTTATAGGACCCCCATTGTTTTACTGTGTTAATTGAATGCCCTGTTGGGTCAACTGTACGCCCTTGACGATTGGTTAGGTTAAATCGCAATATTTTCGTTAGTTTTAATGAAAATATCACGACTTAACCTAACCAATTTTCAAGAACGTACAAATGAAAAGAAAAAATTGGGGGTGCTATAAAGGAAAAAATCCATAAATAGATAAATAGATAGATAGATAGATACTGTAGGTAGGTAGGTAGGTAGGTAAACAAAATAATTAATCTGTATAATGTTAAGTTTTATTAATTTCTGAATGGCTTTTGCCTATAACCAACTTAACTCTTTAATTCTTAAGCTATTCCTCGCATGCACTGTCATCAGTTGAATCAGAGCCACGACTAGCAAAACTTACACAAAAAAATGTCGATTATATTTACAATAATCTTCTTATACCGAAACGTTTGAAAATAAATACAAATTGTTTGGAAGTCATACCTCTTCCCAAGCTTTACTTATTTGCATTCAGTTCTGAAGACGATAAACTGGCAGGAAAAAAAATATATATTTGGCAATAACCTCGCTACGAATAAAAGTTTAAGATTTGGAAGTTTATATTCATGTGCAAAGGTTTATAAAGTTGTGTGTGCGTGTGTATACATATATATATATATATATATATATATATATATATATATATATACATACACATAGTGTGTATATATATAATTGTATGCAAAATTATTTTGGGAACTCCTACTAAATTCTTGAAAATGTTTGAAGCGTGGTGAATCCAGAGCGGGGAATAAATGCTCAGATATAATATGTATATGTATATATACTATCAAATATTTATAAAAATAAATTATTAAAGAAACAACGATAACACATAAAATCGGATAATGATGTTTATTCATCAAGTTTGCAACACAAAAATTAGGTACCTTTCACATCACTAAATCCTAGAATAAGGCCCTGCGAAGCTTCGAAATTCGATTCGATTTCGAATCGGGATAATGATCCGATTTGATTCGATTTCTAGAAGACCGATTCGTACTAATTTCGAATCGGGCACTGTCATTCTCTATTCTCTACTTTTTTTTTCGCTTGCCGTAACATCTCATTTATCTCATTTATGCATTAACTTCATATGAAAGGTTGGTCAATAATTAATCAAATCTTTTATAGCAAGATTTCCGCTTGAAAAAGGTCAAGAAGAAAAATTAAGATGTCACTCAGCAGAGCGGACGGATGGCGGAAAATGAACGCATGAGTAGATTAGCTGCTGGATCGAGGTGTTATATGCATCCCACCCAGTTTGTTTGTAGTTCAGTCGTTCATAGTTTTATTTGTAAAAATGTTTTTATGTCACCGGGTCACCACTATTTACTCTCACCAACACCGTTCAACTTATACATGCATGACATTCCAACACCCATAGATAACAAGCTTACCTTATCATCATATGCAGATGACATCACTCTAACATCCACCCACAACAACATCGACACCGCTACAAATAACCTACAAACATACATAAACAGTATACAGGACTGGCTCACACACAATAGACTCAAAGTAGCGCCCGCAAAATCAACCATCACCTTGCTAACAAGCAACACAAAAGAACACCAGATAACTCCACAGATTACACTAAACAACACCAACATTCCACACACTCACAGGACAAAAATACTTGGGGTCACATACAACACATCATTATCTTTTGCAAACTACATTCAGGACATTAAAAACAAATGTACGTCAAGACTTAACACGCTTAGAGTACTAACAGGCACAAATTTTGGACACCAGCAGGAAACGACATCACTCATATACAAACAATATATTCACTCAGTTATGGACTATGCTAGCCCATGCTGGGCACCCATCCGAGAGCCCGGCTCCCCAACCGTTGACGTCAGACCGTGCACACCACCTACCGGCCCGGGATGTTGGTTCAACGGCGAATGTTGGTTTGACTAACACACGGCATTGACTCTCTGAGCATAACGCAGAAACATTGATCTGGGCTCGAAAAAACAAAGACCTGCTGTTCTAACTTTTGTTTAAGTACACTCAGACTTTTGCTTTCAGGAAGCCTCTCCAAACTCCTGTGCAAGAACACTTTTGTTTACACTCTTCAGACATTCTTCTTACTCATGTTCAAGTACACTTTTGTTGTCAGGAAGATTTACTTTTTAATCCTTACTAAGCGTGTGTAGAAGAAGTACACTACTCTAAATAAACAATCGATTTTCTATAAGATTTAGCTTTCATTTTCACTCTACACACCCTTGATATTATTCACTGCCTAATTCGATTCCAGATTCGATTCGATTCCAGATTCGATTCGATTCCGATATTTCATGATCATTTCATTCAAGATTCGATTTATGAGAGAATTTTAGATTTACATTTAGAACTTATACCTTGCTTTTGACGATGCATTCTAGGAGAAGTTTTTCCTGAACGCTGGACTGAGACCAAAGACCAATGCATATTTTAATCACGCGTGATCGGTAGCATCCACTAATTCTATCATATTTTTAGATGATTTGTTACATCCCTTATGAACCAGTGGTGAACATACTCTCTCTCTCTCTCTCCATACACACACACACACACACACACACACACATATATATATATATATATATATATATATATATATATATATATATATATATATATATATATACATACCTTTCAGCCTTTCAAATGTTCCGTGCGATGATTCCTCATTTCACGAATGTCAAGCTTGTCGCCCCTTATATATATATAATATATATTATATATGAGATGATGATGATGATGTCTATCTGTCTGTTCTATGTTCGTTTATACACGCCTAAACGGCTAAGATAATCTGGATTAAATTTAATATAAACATTAAGGTAAAACCAGGAAAGGCTTTAGTAACACACCTGCCTCTCCCAGCCCCTCCCTAGGTTGTTTCGAAGGTTTTTTGAGGCGCAAGGAGCAGCGAGCGTTCTACTATATATATATATATATATATCTATCTATATATATCTATATATATATATATAATATATATATATACATATATATATATATATATATATATATATATATATATATATATATAAAACTCCCAAACAAGAGTGGAAAGTAGAAAAGTAAGACTGCGCCGTGTTCCCAAATTAAGGGCTAGACAGGGAACATCCTTAACCCTGAAAGAAAATAGTTTTGTTGTGAAAGGACCAAGACTGCTTAATCAACTGCCCAAAGAAAAGGAACACGAGTGGTGTTGCAGTGAACATCTTCAAAAGAAGATTAGACGCTTGGCTCAGAACAATCCACGATGAGCCGGGCGTACCCGGCTATGTGAGGTGGAGAGTACAAGAAACCAACTCACTACTTCACCAGGCCAACTCGAGAGGAGGGGCGACAAGCTTGACCTTCGTGGAATGAGGAATCATCGCACTAAAAATTTGAAAGGTTGAAAGGTAGGGTGTTTAAAAAGAAACGTAACCTGAAACAGAAAGAAAAGCGTTAGATTACAATGATATATGCATTCTCCAATGGGTTGCGTTTCTTTATGAACACCCTGTACAAAATAAAGTTTTTACCTCTCATTGTTATTTCATGAATGGCACTCCTACATGGCACTATCAACTTCATCATTGTTTACAACGTCCACAATTATATATTTCTTCATTCATTCTTTTCTTATGATTATTGTATAAAAGAGTGAAATATAATCGCATGATACGAAAGAAAATAAAATTTCGCTGTAAAAAAAGTGCCATTTACACTAATAGTTTGCTTTAAAACCGCGACCTTTCTGTAAAACAATCAACTTGATGGAATTTACTCTCATTTCTAATTTTACAACCTTCTCTTAAACCAGTAAAGTTCGCTAAAATTTAATCCTTGACTTCTAACAACTGAATACAAATTTTCTTCACTATTTTCAAGTAAATTTTATACGAATACACACTCTTTATTCAGTTATAATACGATGGAAATATGAACATTTTTAAAGCAGTGATTCCCAACCTTTATTTGCTGCGACCCTAAATTGGCCACCAACAGGACCTCCCGACCCTCATGCTTATGATAAAATTTAAATATGTATATAAATATAAATTGAATTAAGAAATAATGAATATAGTGAACTTTCGCGGCCCTTCTTGAGGACTCCCGCGACACTGATTTAGGTCGCGACCCGAGGTTGGGAAACACTGTTCTAAAGCATTCAAATCGAATGAGTTTTATGTAATTTTAGCGTTCTAAGTAATAAAAAAAACATATGTATATACATACGTATATGTCCCCTTTTGGGTATATATAAGTTTCTGGTTAGTGTCTATACGGTCCTCAATTTGGAACCTTATGCTAATGAGAGGAAGCTTTCCTTAACCTATTTTCGCATGTAATCACATGTAATAGGGAATCACAAACGTTTAAAGTGATCATGTCATAAAGAATTGTATTGCTTACAGTGTATATATATATATATATATAAATATATATATATATATATATATATATATATATATATATATATATATATATATATGCATCGAACAAGGAACTCTTCTGGGAAAATTAAATCCACTATAGTCCGAATAAGTAATGGTAAATGACAAACACTAGTTTTTCTTTTTCATGATGTTAGCCCGACGTGGGCAACGGGTCACTCGCTAAGAGGTCTCAAAAAATAGCTTCCTTCACCAGCTATCTGCAAAGCAGATAGGATCCAACTTTAGGACAGGATCTAGAGTTTAAAGCAGCCTATCCCCGCTACATTTAGAACCTCAATATAAGCAAAAGACTCGTTGCATTCACGTCGGATTGAATACATCAAAGAAAAAGGGGTAACTATTATATTTTTAGCCAAAAACCAAAACTTAAACCTCAACTGGCAGAATTGAGCGTCCACTTTTCAAGGCACATAACATGTCCGTTCCATGATGGGAATGAATTCAGAATGGTTCCCTGAGGTTTTTTATGATACACACAGACCGTGCATGGAACAAGGAACTCTTCTGGGAAAATTAAATCCACTATAGTCCGAATAAGTAATGGTAAATGACAAACACTATAGTGACCCGTTGCCCACGTCGGGCTAACATCATGAAAAAGAAAAAACTATAGTGTTTGTCATTTACCATTACTTATTCGGACTATAGTGGATTTAATTTTCCCAGAAGAGTTCCTTGTTCCATGCACGGTCTGTGTGTATCATAAAAAAACCTCAGGGAACCATTCTGAGTTCATTCTCATATATATATATATATATATATATATATATATATATATATATATATATATATATATATATATATATATATATATATATATATATATATATACAGGGCGTCCCAAAAAATGTATACACACTTTAAATAATTATAAAGGCAGTGTTTATTAAAATACATTTCATTTTCAAAATGTAATAGAATCTACAGACATTATTTAATTGTTTTGTCAACGCCTGTTTTCAAACTGACGTCCGTTCTGGTCCAGGCACTGCTGATAACGCGAAGCAATGGAATCGCAAACATCACGAAACATTTCGTTTGGTATTTGTGTGCATTCTCGTTCAATGGCTGCTCTCAATTCAGCGACTGTTGCAGGTTTTATAGCGTAGACTTTGTCTTTTAAGTATCTCCATAAAAAAAAGTCTAGTGGTGTGAGGTCTGGTGAACGCAGAGGGTATTCTACGAAGCCCCTTCGTCCAATCCACATCCACATCGTGCCAAGTACCACTCGCAATACTCCACTCTTCGGTCCGGATCATCTTCATTAATAGCATGGACTAATCTTGGAATGTAACTTTTCCATTGACAGCGCTTCAAAATGCGTTGGACAGACGATTCTCAAATTCCTACCTCACGACTCGCTCCGCACAGATTTTCTTGGACTTTGGTGATACGTTTCCAGTACTCTTTCTTGCTTTGTGGGGCTTGTCGATGTCCGTGGTCTTCCGAAACGCTTCTTGTGGACATTCTGAACAGTTCCATCGGCTTCAAACTTATCTCTAATTCGAGTGATGGTAAGTCGCGTTGGTGGATCTGTTTGAAACTCCCTCCTAAACTGTCTTTGCACTTCAACTGCGTTTTCACACTTCCAGTAACATTTTAGAATGAATTTCCTTTGTTCAAAGCTTAGTCTGACTGCCATTATTAATTCTAATGGGTTTAACTTGGAAAGAAAGAAACATCAATTGAGCTATCAGCTGTTAAAGTGTGTATACATTTTTTTGGGACGCCCTGTATATATATATATATATATATATATATATATTTTAAATTGGGGTTGTTTAACCTCCTTCGCAACATCTAAGGTCATATGACGGAGGAGACCTACAGCTTTACATGGGATCCGAACCACGGGTCGCTACATAATCTGGGCGCAGAGGACGGTCTCCCATCCAACTATTACACAAACCCAATGTCGCTTAACTTCGCGGATCTCCGGGAAGCGGTGTTACGACATTGGCCACGACGTAGCCATATATATATATATATATATATATATATATATATATATATATATATACATATCAGCAATTTCCAAGTTTTTGAAGCTCTTATAATTTTTAAACTTAGTTACAATCCCATAATTTTGATTAATACAAACGTATCGCATTGAAACTAATTTTGTCTTTAACGCAAATTCGATACCCTGAACAACACATCAGTGTTGCGTTAAAATTACTTTAATTTCTTTACATAAATTCGGTGCCTTCAAACAACGTAAAAATCATTGTCATTTAAACTATGTTCATTTGTCAAAAGGGCAAAATGAAATTGCTATAATAAACCATAATTACAAATAAGACAAGGAATCTAAAGCAAAGGCATCATTGCCTTTTTCATTCTCGAAAGAAAGAACTTTTGTCATGGAAACAAAAAGACTGAAAAAATTTTCGCAGATTATCCCGAAACTAAAAGCTGCTCAAACAATTTCACTAATTTTAAATATGTGATGTATAAAGATTCTATCCAGTATAAAATATTAAAGTTCTGAGATTTTATTAATTACGAAATAGTCGAAATTAGAAATAAAATTAACATTCCTTAGGATTTATATTAAATATTTGTAAAAAAAATTGACCTACAATCTCGCAATTACCTGAAGAGACTTCTTTTCTGTTATCATGAAAACTCAAACTGTATTCCAGGTGTACTGGAATACGATCAAATTGGGCTGCTACGGCGTGGTCAGTGTCGTAACACCACTTCTTGTCGATCAGCGAAGTTAAACGACTCTGGTTCTGCAGAGTAGTTGAATGGAGACCGTGTCTCGCGTCCAGATTATGTAGCGACCCGTGGTTCGGATCCCACATACAGCTGTAGGTCCCCTTCGTCATATATTTCAAATGTTTCGAAGGAAATTAAATAACCTCATCAACCATCAATAATCAAATTCTTTAGTTTCGAAATAGCACATAGAGTAAATGGAGTACATAGAGTAAAATAAGTAAATAGAGTATATAGAGTACATAAAGTAGAGTACATACAGTAAAAGGAGTAAACAGAGCACATGGAGTACATAAAGTAAACAAAGTACATAGATGAGGCTAGGCTACAGAGTACATAGAGTACATAGAGTAAACAGAGTACATAGAGTGCATAGAGTACATAGAGTAAACAGAGTACATAGAGTACATGAAGTAAACAGAGTACATAGAGTACATAAAGTAAATAGAGTATGTTGACATTTGCTTCTTTTGAAAATATTTCTTTTCCTTCTTTTTTCTCTTTTACTCGTTTCGCTTTCCCTCATAAATGTGGTTGGTTGGTTGGTTGATGAGGTTCTTTAACCTCCGTCGAAACATCTAAGGCCATATGTCGGAGGGGATCGACAGTTTTACGTGGGATCCTAATCACGGGTCACTGCATAATCTGAACACAGAGGACGGTCCCTCATGCAACTACTCTTCAAATCGAATGTCGCTTCAGTTCGCTGATCGATGGGAAGCGGTGTTACAACATTGGTCACGACATAGCCCCTAACAAATGTGGATCTCGTTTTCCGTTTCTAGCATAAAGCTTTGCAACTCAGTCAAGGACTGCCCAAGCCAGTCTGACAAATGGAGTGGTGCAGGTTGCGCAGTGACGATTCCCTCTGTACGTACCTAATGCATTTGGTTTGACCCAGTTTTCCTTTAAAAGGGGACTTATTCTTCCCGGTTGATGGAGTTACTACCCGTCTCAACGCCCTCTGGTGGGTGAAGAACGTAAAAAGCAACAATCAACCATAAATCCTTGTTTGCACACTGAAGTTTAGGGATACGGCGTGGCCGTCTCGCAACACCACTTCCCGCCGATCAGCAAAGTTAAGCGTCACTGGGTCTGGATAGTAGTTGGCTAGAGGACCATCGCAGCTTAACAGGGTGCTTCAAAAGTCGTAAAAGGATTTTAATTCACAATATTACAAACAAACACTTGAATGTTGAACAATTGTCAGATATTTTCAGAATCAATAACGAAATGTCATTTAAATGTCCACCACCAACTCCAACATATTGGCAAGCTTTCAGAACAACACCCTCCATTACTTTCCTCAATGTGTCTTCAGTGATGTTGCATATGTTTTCCTGTATGTTTTTTTTAAGATGATGTACTGTCCGTAGTTTGTTCAAGTAATCCCTTTCTTTTAAGAACCCAACCCCCACAAGAAGAAGTCTGAGCGGAGAGATCAGGGGATTCCGCAAGCCAGTTTATGTCTCCATGGCGAGAGATCAGTTTGTTTGGAAATAATTTACCCAACATTGTTATTGTTAGTCTCGGCGTGCAGCAAGTGGCGCCATTTTGTTGGAAACACATATTCTGTAGGTTTCTTTCCTCTAGTGCTGGTCTTAAGAAGTTGTCAATTTTCTGATGATATGCTCCGACGGGACGGCAATTATAGAACTGCCATTTTGAAAACTGAGCTTTATAATAGCGGAGCGTTGCTGAATTCTCCGCTTGCTCATAGTTAAACATAGTTTAAAAGTTATGGGTCCAAATATTACGTAAAACAAAGACTAAAATGGTATTAATAATAATTCCAATATAATAAATAAATAAACCCTTTTACGACTTTTGACGCACCCTGTATTTAAAATGCTCATTCGAGTAAATGAAAATAATTTGCAACCATATCTATTTATTCTAGTCCCTCTTCGCGACTCCCTCCCAAAATAGGTTTAAACCTTGGAGAGGCTGATGATTTTAAGCTACATTTAAAGCAATTTCGAATGTAATTCAACATTCCTTCGCCTTCGCCGCCTTTGACTATCAACTACTTCACACTCTCCCATCGCACATGGTCCTAAGAGGCCCTTTAGAGTGAGAATGGAAGAAAGAGAGAGAGAGAGAGAGAGAGAGAGAGAGAGTTACAAGGAGTTATAAGGAAAGAGAGAGAGAGAGAGAGAGAGAGAGAGAGAGAGAGAGAGAGTAGGAAGCAAGAGCGATTTTCCGGAAGAAGAAAGGGAAAGTTGAAGATCCTATTTAAGCCTCTTAATTGGTCATTCAGACGCCCTAATGACGTGACTGCTTTCCTTTGTCTCGTCAAAGGTCAATTTCAGTCTAATATTTTGACTTTGTTCTCAAATTAAAACTTTGGAATAGGACATCAAAGACCTGAGAAGAAAAGTTCGTGTTGCGACCACTGCAAATTGCAAAATGTTTGAAAAAGTAGGCAAAAATGTAAATGAAATTAATTTATATTTAAAAAACTTATTAAATTCCGACTGCATACGAGTTTCATGCCTATCACACAAATTATGTATTGACGTGGAACTTCGAAAAAATTATTGAAATCCCTATATTATTTATTCCATTGTAGCTTCCCGGTTTTTTTTTTAAATTATTTTTTTTTCAAACCTGTAAAACCTGACCTCAAACGGGTGCAGACAAACAAATTGTTTCCTCTAAATCTAAATGAAATATTTTTAATTACTCTTTCTTTTTAAAGCTTACTTCAAAAATCATCAAAATCTGGTTTCACTTTTAAAACCGAAGGAAAATAAAGATTAATGAAGGATAAAATAGCAGGAAAAGCTATCCTTCGAAAGCTATGCGGCTATACTACTGGAAAAGAATTTGTAACTTAAATCTATATTGACTGGAAAGAAGATGAGAGAGATACACCATAATTTATACATGGCAAATAATAGAAAAACTGGCACCTAAACTCAAACTGAACCCTATAACCACTCAAACAACATTGGAAAATAGGAACGGTAGAATGTGCAGTGTTCCCAAACTAGAGGGCAGACAAGGGACACCCTCAGCTCTAAATAAAAATAGCTTGGTTGTCAGGGTGCCAAGAATTTTCAACCAGCACTGGAGAACATTAAGAACATCATTGGTATCAAAGCTGAAGTCTTCAAAAGAAGACTAGACACCTGGCTGAGATATTATTATTATTATTATTATTATTATTATTACAAATTTTGTCATTGTGAACTGCTCGTTCATAAACTTGGGGTTCATGATCCATGGAGATGCCCGATTCAAGTTTGCTCGAGGGAGTGCTTGAATAAATGGTGATAATCCCCATGGCTGTTCGACAGAAGTTGCTACGTTACCAAATGTGGCTGTCATGGATCAATCAGTTTTAGAGAAGTCCTTTCAGAACTGCTCAAGTAGGGAGAACTTACCTGTACCATAACTCATACCACTGTAAAAACTCTGGAGTTAATTTTTTACTACAAGCTAGGAATCACTTCCTTCGCTTATTTGCATATGTTACGGCCTTTTTACGAAATCGGCCTTTTTACAAAAAAGATCGGCCTTTTTGCAAAAAGGTTAAATCGTAATATTTTCATTAAACAACGAAAATATCACGACTTAACCTAACCAATCCTCAAGGGCGGATAATTGACCTAACCGGACATTCAGTTAACCTAAATCGGCCTTTTTTTTTTTTTGCAAAAAGCCGATTTCGCAAAAAGGTCGTAACACATACAATATTATGCTCTTTTCCGATAACACTGGACAATCATTCATAAATGAATTAATTCCCTTTAGAAATTACTAGTAAATTTTTCAATATTATATAAAATATATATTTCAAAATTTCCATACACAAGTATTAAAATTAGATTATAAATGAAGGTTTAAATAGTTATTTTAATCTTAGAACTTAGAAGGTCAGCGTAGGACAGCACATATAGCGACTAGTGTTGGGTTCATCGAAGTTAATCGACATTGGGTCTAGGCTGAAGTCAGTTTAGTGGGATAGGGAACCGTTCTCTGCGTCCAGATTATGTAATGAAACCTTCGTTTGGATCTCACGTAAAGCTATAGGTCCCCTCCAAACAACTGTTCAAAAATATATATAGTATATAACCTTGGTTTTTGCTTCCGCCTGAATTGTTCACTCTGATGAAGGTCGAGCTTGTTGCTCTACCTTGGACCTACAGCTTAACGTAGAATCTGAACCACGACCCACCACGGGTGATCAAAATTACAAAGTTCTTGTCCGGACTCGATCTCATGAACTCCTGAGCCCAGTACCTTAACCACTTGGCTACCCAGGATACCCACTTATCTACCAACCTATTTTTTTCTGGAATGATGAACACCTTGGTAAAGTGCGCGCCGCCTGTTTTCCCCGGGAAACGAACCCGGGGCTGGTAGATTCGTAGCCAGTAATACTAACCACAACCCCATCGATATATATATATATATATATATATATATATATATACACACTCGTACATATATATATATATATGGGCTACGTCGTGGCCGATGTCGTAACTCCGCTTCCCGGAGATCAGCGAAGTTAAGCGACATTGGGTCTGGGTAGTAGTTGGATGGGAGACCGTCCTCCGCGCCCAGATTATGTAGCGATCCGTGGTTCGGATCCCACGTAAAGCTGTAGGTCCCCTCCGTCATATGACTTTAGATGTTGCGAAGGAGGTTAAACAACCCCAATTAAAAAAAATATATATATGTATATATATATATTAAGAATTAAATCGACTCGAGCTTGAGTTTATTCAAGTTATTCACAGAGTAAACTTAACAGCATCTTTAAATCTGTTTATACTAAATCTGACCTAACCAAAACTATTCTAACGT
>JAJOZX010001721.1:190000-212500 GCA_023014485.1 Bathynomus jamesi | reverse complement strand
TCTGTGTGTATCATATATATATATTATATATATATATATATATATATATATATATATATATATATATAAATAACCTGGTTAGTTTACGTTCAGTTAGGTCAATTAAAGTTAGGTAGTTTTGGTTTGATTAGTACCTCACTATTTAGGCACTTAATAGTTGTATCTGGGTCATTTATTACACCCATCCATGTTCGATGGCACTAAGAAAAGTTAATTAGCTTTATTGAAATATATGGATCATATAAAGTCAATACCTTGCGTATGGGGAGATAGGGACATGTGTGTGTGTGTGTGTGTGTGTGTGTGTGTCCATTAATAGGTCCATATGAATGATCAGAACTTGGACTATGGTTAATACTAATTTTTCAATTTATTTGATCACAGAATTTGGGTCAATGAAAGAAAGCCACCCCCAGCCTTCTTTAGTTAGGTTTATAAGGCTAACAAAAATATAACGACCTAACCTAACCACTCGTAAAGGGCGTACAGTTGACCAAACGATTGGTTAGGTTAGGTCGTGATATTTTTGTTAGTTAGCCTTATAAAGCTAACTAAAGAAGGCTAGGGGTGGCTTTCTTTCATTGATCCCAGAATTTAGTCTCCTAGCAACTCCTACATTGTATATCACAAAGTAGAGCTACAGCTTGATGCAAAACCCAAATTTACCACGGATCTATACATCATCTGACCGCGGAGGAGGGTCACCAAGCTAGTGAATAGACGTATGGCAGAATCTTCGACTAATCTTGAAGATCAAATACAGTTAATAATAATATACGTAAAATAAATGAACTTTATAAAGCTTTTGGACACTTCAACCATTTGATTAAAAGAAAGACGACGATACGGAAGTAAGTTTAGAAAATTTATGCGAACTTATTTCCTCCTCAAATTTGTCATTTTAACTGTGGTCCAACCTCAAATTTAGTTTACCCAATTTATAAAATACGGTTGTTGTTGTTGTTGTTGTTGTTGTTTTTTGTCTATTCCATTTTTTTCAAATTCTTCTGTCTATTACTTTCAATCTTTCAAATCCAGAGTGTCCAAGTACCTCGAAAACTCGGGACCTTGATTTTGGCTCTCTCTTTCTCCTTCGATGTGGAGGACATTTTTGTGGGCGCTCGCCCTTGACCCCTCCTTCCTGCATAAAAAAAGGGTTTTTTTCAGTATACAGTATGTATACACACACACACACACACATATATATATATATATATACACACGAGTGTGTGTATATATATATATATATATACACACGAGTGTGTGTATATATATATATATATATACACACACACACACACACGAGTGTATGTATATATATATATAATGCGCCTCGGTGGTGTAGTGGTTAGCGTCGCTGACTACGAATCCATCGGCCCCGAGATCGAGACCCGGTGACGGCAGGCGGCGCGCAGCAAAACCCAGCTGTTCATCCTTCCACACAATAAAGAAAGTGGTTGGTAGATAAATGGGTACTCTGGGTGGCCTAGTGGTTAAGACGCTGGGCTGCTGGTGGGGCGTGGTTCGGATTCCACGTTAAACTGTAGGTCTAAGGTGGAGTGAAAACTTGACCTTCGTCAGAATGAACAATTCGGGCGGAAGCTAACTAAAGGTATACTAAAGGTGTGTGTGTATATATATATATATATATAAATGAGAACAATATTACCTTCTACGTTACTAATTTCTATAGAATATCGGTAATCTCTATGGGTGACGTAGACGTCTCGGTGCTCCTCAAACAGTACAATGAGGTACAATAGTCGATAGTTGAACTGAAACACCGACACGTGGTGTTAAGTCAGAAAAATGCGATATTGCTAGAACATTTCCGGTCAGAGTTAGATGCGTTGAAAGAGACGCTCCTCCCAAAGCCCAGTTACTCGGAAGTAGTTCAGCAAGTCAGATCTCCAAGAAGCGCGTCGTGCAGCGAGGGAAACGAAATCCCCGCCCCCAATTGCCCCCCTGAAGTGGGGTGGAAACGCAGCATGCAGGGGAAGCGGTCAACCCCCCTCCCGTTCAGGAAAGGACCCCTGCTCCCGATTTCACAATGAGGAACAGGGACGGTCCAATGCCGAGAGTCGAGGCATCATTGCCCTCTTCCCTGCCTCCCACTGCAGAGGAGAGGTGTTCGATTACGCCTCGCTCGGTGCAGTTCCCCCCCCCCCCGAAGAAGGAGAGGCACGCGCGGCCGTCAGGGTATAAACACCGCTAACAGACCCTCACCAAGCCACAGAGTAAGGGAGGGGCCTCCTATCCCCCAAAGGTTGTGCCACCCATCCCCCAGGCAGGCGAACCCTGCCTCAGGGAGATCGAGGGAGCAGGACGGGTGGGTAACTGTTAATAGGCGCCTCCCAAAGGTCTCCTCAACCGGTCTCCGCGGCGAGGCCACCGATGGAGAATCTCACCCTATTTGTGTCGCGAATTCAGCTCTCGAACGAGGCAAGCGATATTCGACACATGATAGAAGAAATCATTGGTGAACACAGTATAGTGATAGTTAATAAACTAAACACGAAATCTCCGTATTATAACTCTTTTAAAGTAATAATTAAAGGTGTAAATGCGCATTTCAACCCGTATAATATGAGTCAATGGCCAGACGGTATTATTGTTAAGGAGTTTATTCACTTTTCCAGGAGATTTGATAACAGGCAAAATAATAATAATAATAATAATAATAATAATAATATAATAGGCGCCCTAACGGTAATGCCTGAAAGTTGTACTGTGTATAATAATAATCTTACTAATAATAAATTTTCTATCAGTCATGGCGGATAACTTGTTGAAAATAGTCTCATATAATGTAAGGTCAGTGAGGAATTCAACTGTAGATGTTCATAAAATCTGCGACAGTGCAGATTTGATACTCCTGCAGGAGCACTGGCTACCTAAGCAAGAGCTAAAATTCCTCTCTACCATCCATGATGACTTTATGTACCATGCGTCATCAGCAGTAGACTTGTCAGATGAATTAATGTACGGTAGGCCTTTTGGTGGTGTTGCTTTCTTATTAAGGAAAAATTTGTCAAAATATAAGATTTTTAACAAGCGATAATGTAAGGTTGTTAGGCATTGAATTACAAGTGAACAATGATTGCATATTAATTGTAAACTGCTATTTACCATACAACAACGGCAGTAATCTAGATGAATACATTGATTTGCTGTACAAAATTAAGTCATTATCAGATAACCCCAAATATTCTCACTGTATAATAATGGGGGACTTTAACGCACATGTGAACTCGGAATTCTTTGGAGAATTGGGTAACATGTGCGAGTCGGCCAATTTAAGTATAAGTGATGTAGATGTATTAGGGGTAGCCAGTGGTAATTTTACATACGTTAGCGATATGAGTGGTACCACCAGGTGGATTGATCATTGTGTAATAGGATCGAATTGTTAGAGTTCATATTTGCATGATTTCCTTCTTTCTGATCATAGACCATTAGAAATATTAATTAACGTTACCAATTTATGCGCAACACGACTTAACAAGAACTCAATAGGTAAGAATAATCGCGTCGATTGGTCCAATGTTAATATGCAGCAGAGAATAGAATACAAAGACAGAACATGTCACCTCTTTAATAATTTAGAAATTTTGCACCTTGCTGTAATAATCCTTGCTCAAATGATTCTCACTGTAAACTCATAGATAGGTATTATAGTAAGATAATATCCCTGTTAAGAGAAGCAGGAAGCCCCTTGATTAAATCTTACAACTATCATACTAAGGTTATTCCTGGATGGAATGATTTTATTGCCCCCTGAAGAGGGAATCGAAAGACGCCTATGATTTGTGGTGCTTTCATGGTAGACCCAGATTAGGACCAGTATACATAATATGTGTAGAAGTCGGGGTCAGTATAAGGCGGCCATAAGGCGATGTAAACAGGAAGAAGAGTCTATTCGAGCATCAAAAGCCTGTGAAGCTCGCATAAATAACGATAATAACAAATTTTGGAAATTTGTTAAGAATCAAACGGGTGTCAAAAATGTCCTCCCTCCGACAATCGATGGGGTGTCGGGGGAGATGAAATTGCAAAGCTGTGGAAAAACCACTACTCTAACATTCTTAGTGTGAGTAGGGATAATCTTAAGATAGATTGCAGCGAAACGATTGTGGGAGGGACAAGGGAAAATATTTGATATCATTTTCTGAAGTAAAGAGGTTAATTAAAGAGTTAAAGACTGGTTCTGCGTCAGGGGTAGATGACTTATCGAATGAGCACTTAAAATATGCAAATGACGTAGTATGTCTGCATATATCATTGCTCCTATCAGCCATGCTTGCTCATAGCTATATCCCTGCAGAGTTCATGAGGGTATATATCTTGCCCCTGGTCAAAAATAAGTACGGAGACATTCTGTCCAGCAATAATTACAGGCCTATTGCTGTCGCTTCCTGCTTCTCGAAACTACTAGAAAAACTCTTGTTACTCCGATTAAATGATTTCCTATGGACATCTAATCAGTTTGGCTTTAAAAGGTCCCACTCAACTGACCTGTGTATCTATGTACTTAAAGAAACAATATCTAAATACATTGACAGTAATTCAACCATTTATAGCTGTTTCCTTGATATAAGTAAGGCATATGATAGGGTGAACCACAATATTTTATTTGCAAAACTAGAAGACAGGAAGGTTCCCATGTACATATTAAATTTATTGAAATTTTGGTATTCCCACCAATCTTTCACTGTTAGGTGGGGCAATGTACTATCCGAGTGTTTTGGCTCCTCTTGCGGGGTGAGACAAGGCTCCTTGCTCTCCCCTATGCTGTTTAATGTGTATATTGACGGATTAATTGCTTCACTTAATGAGGCAACAGTGGATGTTGTATAGATAACACAAGGATAAATAACTTAGTTTATGCCGATGATATGGTGTTAATAAGTCCCTCTGTTAAAGGTCTGGATCGGCTACTAAAAGTCTGCGAAGTGTATTCGCAGAAACATGATATTCTTTTTAATGTTACAAAAACTAAGGTTATGCAATTTCATCCTAAAAGCTGTAATCAGCCAGCTGATATAAGGTTTAAAATGAATGGTGAAGTAATTGAGGAAGTACAAGAGTTTAAGTATTTGGGTCAAACTATTACCAGCTCCTTGAGTGATGACTCGGATATAAGAAAACAATCTCGAAGCCTGTGTGCTAAAGCGAATATGACCATAAGGAACTTTCGTTCTGTACAAGTGAAGCTAAAGACACACTCTTTCGTACTTTCTGCAGTAATATATACGGTCAGCAACTCTGGGTGAATTATAAAAAAGGTTCTGGCAGAACCCTAAATTTGCTGTACAACAGGTCTTTTAGACTCTTACATAAATTACCCCCGAGATGCTCAGCTTCGCAAATGTTTGCTACCCGCAATGTCCCGAGCTTCCCGGAGGTAACAAGACGTGCTCAACACAGTCTAATGCAAAGAATTAAAAAATCAACCAACCCGATCATCCAAGCTATCCATGAGTCCTGCCATTTATCCTCTAAGCTATGGACTTCTTGGTACGAAAACGTCTGTCTGTAGCTCCACTTAACTTCGACAGTGCAGTATTATTTCTAATCAATTGTATATATTTCTATCCTTAGTATGAACTGTCATTGTATTAATAATATTTGTCATATGGACTATAGTCTGCCAATAAACCTTTTCATTTTCATTTTCATATATATTATATATATATATATATATATATATATATATAGTAAAAATGAATAATCTTTTCACTTATTTTTTCATACATTTCAATTCATTTTTCATCACTAAAAATAAGATTGAGGATTTTTATTTTTAATTTCTTCACTAAAACCTTTCTCGTTTATTTATTTTTTAAATTCCAAAACTTCAGATTCGTTCGTCTAACTTCATTTTACGATTCATTTATTGAGGATTTGCGAATAAATATAAAAATGGTGTGTATGCGTCTGATTCTACATCTTTCCAATATGGATCTTGTTCACTGTTCCAGACTGATGAGGACGTCTCGTTTCAAAAATGAATTTACAACCATATATATATATATATATGTGTGTGTGTGTGTGTGGTGGGTGTGGGTGGGTGGGTGTTGTTCTAACTATAAACGTGTGGATTGGAAACGCTAACATGAATATTTTATCAAATTTATGTAGAGGTATGGAGAGAAAAGATGTTTAGTTACAACCATAATACCTGTATGGTTAACTTTTTGACAACCATACAAGTGGCTAATTCAAACCAAATGGTTATTTTCAACCATACCATAACTATACTAACCATGTTTATTTTCTGGTAATAAACTTAAATGGTTGTCTCAACCGCTGAGATTGGTTGGTAAATAATGTGGTTGCTGCAACAAGTACTTTTCTCTCTGCAATAATTATAATCAGTCAGAAGGACCAGAAACTGGTACAGTGCTCAGGCCAATTAATGCGACGCTATTAACATTACCGTGGTGATTTGTAAAAACGTAGGGGTGCTTTATTACGAGCTAACTTTTGGTAGCGCGAACAAATGTATTTGCCGATTTCCCCCAGTCCTTCTCGACCGTTATAGACGAGGAGCACTCTGTGGTGATCTGGATAATGCCCCTTGTCACAGTGATGCCCGCCTTCAAAGTCCCCGATCAAATGATAAAACATTTGCCTCTTCATTCCCCCTTCTTAGATTCTATAGAAAATGTCTTCGTGCACTGAAAGCAATGTTGAAAAGAAGGTTGCGTGACCTACAAGATGTCATGACAGCAGAAAGAGCGAAAGAGGCCAGAATGACACGTATTCAATAGAGGAAAACCACCTACATCGAGTAATCTCAGAGACCATTCCGAACGTGTCAGTCGAAATTGTTAATAACTGTTATTGACCTTGTACAACGTACATTAGGAAATGGATGTGCTCAACTTACGTTATTGTTTACGGATCTGAAATAGTTACATAACGTAACGATCGTATTTTGAAAGTGTTAAATACATTGTCGTAAATGGTGGTCTTTTTCAACCTTTCGTGATTTCAAGTTAAATTTGTCAAATGTAATGAAAACTGACGGACATCGTGTAAAATGTCGATATTTAAATGAGCTTTGTCAATTCCTGAAATGACTGTCTTTTAAATCTGGCGATATGTCAAAGGTGAAATGATTTGCCTAAATGTTGTGTTTCACTGTTGAATGGGTCACAGTTTTGTCAAAAATATTGGTACTTTATCAATTTGTTGTGTATTTTGTCCCATCTCATTTGCAAAACACTGCATTCCTACTGCCAATATTTATAATGTAATATTAATTATAATATACAAAATAATATTAATTAATAATATATAACGTAATATTCATGAAGCTCGTCAGAAAATAATATAATTTTATAATATTTATAATATATACATATATGTGTAATATTTAGAATGTAATTTTATAAGATTTACTGTATAATATATACATATACTGTATGTGTAATATTTAGAATGTAATTTTATAATATTCATAATATATACATATATGTATAATATTTAGAATGTAATTTTATAATATTTATAATATATACATATATGTATAATATTTAGAATGTAATTTTATAATATTTATAATATATACATATATGTGTAATATTTAGAATGTAATTTTATAATACTCATAATGCATACGGTACATATACTGTATGTATAATATTTTGAATGTAATTTTATAATATTCATAATATATATATACATGTGTAATATTTAGAATGCAATAAAGTATTATTTACAATTTGTAAATATAAACGGGAATAAATTTGTCGTGTACGAATTTTTTTTCATATTTTTAATCAATAATTCCAAAAGCGAAAATATTTTATACCTAAAAATTGAGAAAAAAAAAATAAAGACTAATTTTAACTTATTGAAAATAAAATGAAATTTTTTTAATCAAGAATGAATGTCTGCATTAGTTGCTAATGATTCAATAAAAAAGTTTTGAGTATGCTCTCTCTCTCTCTCTCTCTCCTCTCTCTCTCTCTCTCTCTCTCTGGTTACATCGTAGCCATGGTGGAACACCGCTTCCCGTGCATCAGCGAAGTTAAGCGATATTAGGCTCGGATAGTAGTTGAATAGGGGTTCAATAGGGAATCATCCTCTGCGTCCACGTGGTGTAGAGAACCATGGTTCGAATCCCAAGTAAATCTGTAGGTCTTCACCGTCACATAACCTTTCCTTTTGCAAAGGAAGTTAAACTCCAAATTCTCATCATCATCATCATCATCACGTGTGTGTGTGTGTGTGTGTGTGTGTGTGTGTTTTGAAGTTTAGCAGATTCTACAATAATAAAAAGAGGAAAGACAGAACTAAGAAAGAAAAATAACGATGAAAAAGCGCAAGACAAATGAGAAAAGAACCATCACGGACCAATAAAATTACCCGGGCTCATCCGATGATGAGGTATGCTAAATTTCTTATATAGCTAAGATGCCAGCCACCTGCGCCCTGTTTTATAGTCAATAAAATCGGCGGTAAGAAGGCAGTACTTTCCCAGGGGACATATTAAGGGTGGCATCATCTTAAGCGGCAGGTGAATGTAAACGCATCTTTACAGACAGACTGACGAAGTTGGGTTCATACTAAAGGAAAGTTTTGATTCGCTTATAACAATATTCTTTTTTTTGGACTACGAGCGGATAATGGTACATATACAATACTGGTCATAAGTCTGAGGACACCTCCGAATTTAATGGTGATATTACTTTAATAAGAATTATACTGGGTGAAGTAAAAAATATATTTAGGAAATGTCTTTTTTTTATATATACAGAAATAATATTTTACAAAATAATACTAAATAATCAATATTTTGTACATTCTCTCCTTGTCTTTATAACGTCTGTAAAATATCTTCCGTTTGGCACCGAAAACACGCGTTTTTCCAAATAAACTTCAAGTATTTTATTATACATCTTTTTAGAACATCTCATAATGATTTAAAAAAATTTATTTTTTTGTTTTTTTTTTAGCGATATTTGTTTTTAGATATTTTCGTTTCGGTGGGATTAACGTCAAGGCTTTCAAATGGCTTTCAAGTGGCTTTCAAGTTCATTTTTATGTATGTATGTGGTCACTACCACATATTCATATTCCTTTGACTTTGGAATATAGGTAAGGGGCCGTTCAAAAATTATGTAACGCTAGTTTTGCTAAAACTTGACACCCCCACCTCCTTATAACGTTCTGTAACAACGCTAGACCAGACACCCCCTATTAGGGGTTACATAACATCTTAGTGGATGTCTGGTCTAGCGTTACGGAACGTTATAAGGGGGTGTGGGTGTCAAGTTTTAGCAAAAATAGCGTTACACAATTTTTGAACGGCCCCTAACAGACAAAAAAGTAACTACAACAGCTATATATATATATATATATATATATATATATATATATATATATATATATATAGCAGGATGCTCTAATTGCGGATCTTTTCCGTTTGACTGCCGCCATTGAAACATAATTAAACTTTTTGTATTTTGTATTTTAACTGAAATGTCTTGATGATACAAAATAAGTTACTTTATAAAAAGCTTTTCTTAATTTCCCCTTCAAATTTTGTTTCTTATAAACAATTTTAATTACTTTCAAGATCCATGCTTAATTTTTAAGTTTTAATAAATCGTGTACTCAGAAAAATAAGGGGATCACCTGAAGATCAGGGCCTCCAGCCTTCTTTAGTTAGCTTTATAAGGCTAACTAACAAAAATATCACGACCTAACCTAACCAATCGTCAAGGTCGTACAGTTGACCTAACGATTGGTTAGGTTAGGTCGTGATATTTTCGTTAGTTAGCCTTATAAGGCTAAGTAAAGAAGGCTGGGGGCACTCACCTCTTATGTTTCAATGGCGGCAGTCAAACGGAAAAGATCTCTAATTGCCAATAAAGTATAATTTTATTTTAATTTTAATTTCCTCTGTAAAAGACTCTCAATCACAGGATCTCGACTTTGATTATTTCTTCCTGGATTTCGCTCATCCACGTAAGATGACTTTAAAAAGTCATAAAAAATATTCCACCGCTTTTAGCTAATTAGATTTTTTTCCTTTCTTATTACGAAATAAGGAGCAATATATATATATATACATATATACAGGGTGTCCCTAAAGTCTGGACACATAGGAAATATCACTAACTATAACTAACTATATGTTATTATTATTATTATTATTATTATTATTATCTTAAATTCATGCAACTGAGGCCTAAGGTAGGCCCACATCGAATCAGCAACCCTGAGGTAGGACCAAATAGGACCTCCAAGTCCATAACTTATGGACTTGGAGGTCCTATTTGGTCCTACCTCAGGGTTGCTGATTCGATGTGGGCCTACCTTAGGCCTCAGTTGCATGAATTTAAGATAATAATAATAATAATAATAAATAATAATAACATATAGTTAGTTATAGTTAGTGATATTTCCTATGTGTCCAGACTTTAGGGACACCCTGTATATATATATATATATTATATATATATATGTTGTCAATGCCTTGTCCTTTGTACGCGCATGAAAGACAGTGAAAGATGAAGACGTAGAGGTTTCAAAGATTTAAGTTTACAAACGACGCTCAGTTACCAAGTGTATGGGTTTTGAAGGAAACCATTAATTTCGAAGACTATTTCCTGAAACAATGTTTACACTGTGTCAGTCATTGTTTTTAGGTTAAAACGCATTGGTTGATAATAATGACAATATGAAGAGTCTCCAAATATGTGTTTCGGAGGAAATGTAGTTTACGTCACCCTGACGCAAAAGGGGACACAAACTACACTAAGTCAAAGTTTGGGAACGTAAACTACACTAGGATCTTTAGGAGACATTTTTTAAATGAATCCATCAAATAAAACGTTAAGACTAACGAAAATATTACGACTTAACCTAACCAATCGTCAATTTATTATTATATACAGTATATAAAATTGACGATGGGTTAGGTTAAGTCGTAATATTTTCGTTAGTTTTAACGTTTTATTTGATTAGGTATACGCGGACAGAGTTGAGGAACGCAAGCTACACTAGGATAATGTAGGGGAACGTAAACTACACTAGGTAATGTAGGGGAACGTAAACAACACTAGGTACCACAGGGGGACGTAAACTACACTTGCTCCTATGTTTCTAAATAAGTGATTTCGGACCTTTTCCAGTTTGTGTACCGTTTTTCATATAATTTATTTTTGAGAATATTTTTGTTAAAACTAACGAAAATATCACGACTTAACCTAACCAATTATCAAGGGCGTACAGTTGATCTATTATTAATTATAACATTGTTTGTTTCTGGAATAGTATTTACTATTTACTAATAGATCAACTGTACGCTCTTGATAATTGGTTAGGTTAAGTCGTGATATTTTCGTTAGTTTTAACAAAAATATTCTCAAAAATAAATTATATGAAAAACGGTACACAAACTGGAAAAGGTCTGTGATTTCTTTGAAACCACATACTGGTTTCCATTGCAACTAGACGTCATTCATATATATATATATATATATAATATATATATATATATATATATATATATAGTATATACAGGGTGGGACGTAAGTTTCCATACATAGGAAAAATTAAAACGTTTGTTTTTATGTTTCAGATACCCTAAGAATATGCGTTTGACGAAAGAGCAACGAATTGAAATCATACTGATGGCTGGGTCGGGAAGCAGTCGCATGGTTGCAATGAACTTTAACAGACAACAGGAACGAACATCACACACGACACTGTGGCAAAACTTATTAACAAGTTTCAGAAAACTGGAAATGTTGCAGATCAACCGCGAAGTGGTCCAAGACGTACAGCCACCGATGAAGACACAACAGCTACGATACTTACAGCGCTTCACGGAGTCCCAGAAAAAGTACACGACGGTTGTCTGCAGAAAGTGGTGTCAGCAGATCGAGTATCAGGCGCATTTTGAAAGCAAACAAATGGATCCATACAAATTGCATATGGCACAGCATTTGAGTGAAGACGACCCGGATAGACGGATGGAATTCTGTGAATGGGCATTAACCAAAGTGAACGAGGATGCAAACTTTTCAACTAAGATCTTGTTTACTGATGAAGCAAATTTTTACGTCAATGGAGAGGTTAATCGGCAAAACATACGTTACTGGAGTAATGCTAACCCTAACTGGCTGAGTCCGACGAAGATGCAAGGTGCCGGTAAAGTGATGGTGTGGGCCGGGATATGGGGTGACAGAATTATTGGACCAATTTTTGTCAGTGGAAATCTTAATGCCGAAAGGTATCTTAACATGTTGCAAGAAGAGATTTTCCCATCCCTGCTAAACGAGGAAGGTAACTTCCCAGTTTACTTCCAGCAAGATGGAGCTCCACCTCATTATGGTCTTCACGTGCGTCGGTATTTGGATCAGCAGCAGTTTCCGGATGCTTGGATTGGTCGGCGTGTCCTGTGGAGTGGCCTCCCAGATCCCCAGATCTCACCCCCCTTGATTTCTATCTTGGGGGCACTTGAAGGCCATGGTGTATCAGGAAAAGATACGAGACATAAATCATCTAAAGGAACGTATCACCAACGCCATTACAAGCATAACGTCAACTGTGCTAATGCGTGTTCATCAACAGTGGGGAACACGTATTGAAATGTGTTTTCAAAACAATGGCAACCATGTAGAGCATATTATATAAATAAAAATGGTTGTCCATAAAAAAATGTTTATTTTTCCTATGTATGGAAACTTACGGCCCACCCTGTATATCGGGCCGGCAAAAAACAAAGGAAACCTCGAAATTTGGCTGTAAAATCCAAAGTTATGGTCAGATTTCAATATTTTTTTTCACACCCCACAACTAATTAAATTTCCTATATGGTGAGCAGATTTCAAAGAAAACTAATGAAAATTACGGATTTATTGAACATTTCTTTATGCCACTGGAAATTCTCCATTTACACTACTACTGCATTGTATGTGCAGATAAAAAGTTACAAAGTACTCACATATGGTGCTACCTTGATGTTAGAAAACTGCTCGATATGTTTACCACGAACTTCTACAACCTTTTTCAGTCTAGGGCGGAACTCATCTATACCTTTATTGATTTGTTCTTGTGGCAGCTCATCCCATTTTTACAGAAGAAGCTGTCGTAAATGAGTGACATTTCTTACTTTGACCCGATAAATTCTCTGTGACAAATTTTCCCAAAGACCATAATCGACAGGATTTAAATCAGGACTGTTTGGTGGCCAAATTTAATACCGCTACCTGGTATTCTTTTGATATCTCCTGTTTTATCGATTTTCTTGAGAAGCTTGACCAAACCTCCTGCAGTTGGCTTACGTTAATTAAAATCTCTTTAATTATCAACTTGAACCTATGATTAGCAAGATTTTCCTGGAATATTCGCCATAAATCCAATTTCTCAGCCAAACTGCTAAAAGATTGCATACAAACCATAAAATTACCTAGTACTAACATACTAAAATTTCATGGTTCTATGTACCATATTTGCCGAGATATGAAGGATTTAAAAGGTCTCCCTTTTTTTTTTTGCCTACCCGATATATATATATATATATATATATATATATATATATATATATATATAGAGAGAGAGAGAGAGAGGAGAGAGAGAGAGAGAGAGAGAGAGAGAGAGAGAGAGAGGGGGGGACCAAAATGTAAAGCGAAAAAAATATATTAATTTTTCTTATTAAAAGCTCTTCTTTTTTCCGTTGATCCATTGTTGTATATATAGGAGTATTCCATAAGATGATGATAAATCCGTCTGGCGTTCACCGTTATAAAATTACTAAACCTGACTCCGGGCAGCAAAGGGTTGATAAGAAATTATGAGGTTGATATGGGCGTTCACTTGTATTCTAAATCGTTTAACGCCAAAATTAACGTCATTTATTTCGTTATTAACGAAACGTATTGCACGTTAAAAATTGTAATATTAACATATTAACATTTTATATATATTATATATATATATAATTATATAACTGAAATTGATACTGTATTTAATCCCTTCATGAAAATGGAGGAGCTGTTTACTTATTACTAATAATTGGTGGTGGTGGTGGGGGGGGGGGGGGGGGGGAGATAACCTACAAGTACCGTTATCTTGAAACATTTAAACTGTGGAGACAATTATCGTCGCTGAAGTTGTTAGGTTTTGAGACGAGTATATTAAAATAAAATGTACAGGGTGTCCAATAAGTCCCAATTGGTTATAATTAAAGCGAAAATCCATCTAGCGGAACTCACATTAGTTTGAACATTTGATTTAGTTCTAATGTATTACTTTTGTAAATTTAATTTAAAATAATTTTCCTGTGAGACCGGACTTATGGGACACCCTGTATACATATATATATATAAAGTGTGTGTGTTTGTGTATGGGCCACCTTGTAGGTTAAGTATAATAAGAGTATGGAGTTTTTTTTTTAAATTTCAAAATCTTATGTAAGGCCAACGATACGGACCTCAACCTTCTAGAGACATGTTAGAGTCTTTATATTAAGTGTAAACCTTAATAAGTCATTCATGAAATGATACTTAATATTTCTTAGTAATAAATAAGTCACTCCTTAATTTTCATAAAGAGTTTAATATACTTATTTTTTTAGTTCAATTTTAATCTTCTCTTATGTAAAGTTATCGTAAAAAAAAATGTTTACATCTGAATTGTTTTTTACTCTGTTTTATATATATATATATATATATATATATATATATATATATATACAGGGTGTCCGAGAATTATCTGTACAATTTTTGGCTGTTATTAAAAGTCAACCATGAAGTGTAGAAATTCCAGTTTTGTCCCATTTTACAGAGAATCTCATTAAGTTTTTTCTGATACCACGTTTTGACAAGTTTTTTAGAAATGTACGCGGGTGACAGACATTGATGATTTAAAAGCAAGAATCACAGCTGCTATTGAGCGAATTGATGTGGATATGCTGCAGCGTACATGGCAAAATTTGGATTATCGATTGGATGTTTTGCGAATCACTGATGGTGCACATATCGAATGTTTGTAACAACGTTACTTTAATAAAAGAAACTTTTGAAAATACAGATTCTAAATAATCTTGTTTAAGAATTTTACGTGTGTTATCAAGAATTTTATTAAAAGATGAAATTGTACAGATAATTTTCGGACAAACTGGAATTTCTAAAAAACTTGTCAAAAATTGGTATCAGAAAAAACTTAATGAGATTCTCTGTAAAATGGGACAACACTGGAATTTCTACACTTCATGGTTGACTTTTAATGACAGCCAAAAATTGTACAAATAATTCTCGGACACCCTGTATATATATATATAATATATATATATATATATATATATATATATATATATATATATATATATATATATATATATATATATAAGTGTGTGTGTGTTTGTGTGCGTGTGTGTGTGAAGCTACATTAATTCTGCGAGGTGTTAGAGAAAGGATCAAACATGATGTAAAAGTGAAACATTCAACCGTAATCTCAAAGAGTGAATAGAACTCTCTCTCTCTCTCTCTCTCTCTCTCTCTATATATATATATATATATATATATATATATATATATATATGCTTATTCCAATCCCTTTTAATCTCCTGAATCCTGTGTGTGACCGCTTCGGGATTTATTTTTAGGATTTATACTTTAAAGCTGACTTCTGCAGGACGATGGTTGTGAAGAGAAGAGGATAACAGCTTCCCCAAAAACATTGATAGTGAAGCAACACGAAGATCTAAAGCGAGTATCCTGCTGTGCAACACTTTCACACATGTACAACTGTATAGAAAACCGTTACGAAAGGACTGTAAACAATAGAAAGTCTGTTATCATCTTTTCGTACAGCTGGAATGAAATACAGTTCAGAAGAAGATAAAGTAAATTGACTTTGGTCCATTATACAGTTTGGTCCAGTTTGGTCATAATTGAGATCCAAGAAGTATCCTGAGAAAAATACTTGGTTTAACCATTCAAATATATGGTTAAATATTTGTTAACCAACCCGAATGGCTAATCCAACCGTAGTATTACATTACTAACAACTGACTACTAACCATAAGCATGGTTAGTGCAAACAGTAAGGTTAGATTAAGTATTAGGATTAGTTAGCAAATATTTAACCATATATCTAGTTGTTTTTATATATATATATAATTATATATATATATATATATATATATATATATATATAACAACGTTTCGCACCTAATATGCTTGTCTTGTTTAGTATTATTTTAATATTTGATTAACGATATCGCTGAAGATATGGAAGTTTACATGGTCGGCAATGTTTGTTTTTTAATCATATTCATGGAGAAAATTGAATATAACACTATATGTGCGGTTTCGAAATATTAATTAACAAATTTTGTTTAGAGAAAAATAGGTCATAAGCTGTCGAATTCATCAATAGACAGTAAATATGAGTTCAATCCATTTGTGAAATTTCCCGTTACTCTGTAATCTGTGATATTCATACAAAGAATTTTCCTATTTGTATTAGGAGGTTCTATTCTGTCGTGTTTCCTACGTTAAATGTTATACCATTCATTGAACAAATTAACGAAGATACAGTAACTCGGTGGTTCTTAACCCCTGAGTCGCGATCCAAAATTAGGTCGCCAAGCCATTTTGTTTGGGTCATTAATTTGTTATTTATCATTTATTTATGCTATCCCAAGCCATTTTACCATTAATTATTTATTTTATTATCCATTACGAGTTAACGTTTTGAAGGCATGGGTCGCCGAACTAGCCCCGCGACCAGAATTTGGGTCGCAACCTAAAAAAGTTAAGAACCACTTCAGTAACTGATGCACTATGCCGGACGGCAGACTGAGTTTGCCGTTCAACAGAGGAGTATTGTTTTTGAGCCAGTAAAGTGCTTAGTCTAGAAGTGGAAAGAGCACCAAAATTTTGGGAGTTGGACGAGTACGAGTACGATTACGAGTACAGTATTTTTTTAGTGGTCGAGTACGAGTACAAATATACGTTTTTAGTGCTTGAGTACGAGAACGAGTACGGGTTTTTTAGTGTTCAAATACGAGTACGCGTTTACCTACCTATTCACTACCTATTCAGTAATAAAACACAAGACATTTTCTTCATTAAGGTTTTTCGCTACAAAAGTTGCCACTTAGTTATTAATAATATTCTAAATATAAAGTACTGCATATAAATATAATAAATAAATGTGAAAATATAAACCATATTGAAATTAAAGTTGTAAACTTTTGCTTTCATGGTACACTGGGAGTCTAGGAGGTATCCTCATAGTTGAAATTAGTTTGAGTGCAAGTACGATTACAGCGATTTCAGATTATATCGACTGCGAGTATAAGTACGATTACGACAATTTAAGATCACTTCGAGTACGAGTACAACAAAATCCCGTACTCGAGTACAAGAATACTCGAGTACTGATGTAATCTTTCCACCGCTAAACTGCCTACTTCGATTCACAAATATTGTTTCAGTATTAGCTTTGCATAGTTGTTATTATTAATTTTGCTATTACTCATTTCCTTACGTGTATTATTGCTAAACGAGTATCTTGTCTATTCTTAACTTCTTTTTTAGTTCTCAAATTTATCATTTAATTAACTGTATCGTTAAATTATTACTCTGATGAATACTGTACTTTTATATGGGATTTGTAGCCTGCTAGTAAAGTTTATCATTAACATTAATTATCATTAATATGCTTAAATCTTTCTTGTAAAAAGACTAAAGTAGAGGATTCCTACTGCCATAAACGTAACCCTTTTTTGTAAGATTTAAAACACTTCATCTAACATCATTTGAGAGAGGGACTCCCAAAATTATTCTTTGCCGTGCCACATACAGTGTATACCAAAAGAAAAACTTTCTTTTTACTTTTTTAGGGGCATTACGGATTAACATCATTTTACAAGCATGCATTTTTAAACTACCTTATATATAATAATTAAAAATAACATGTAGGTGAAAGTGTATAATTTATTGTTATATACAGTATATCTTAATTACTATTCAATTCAAGGAAGAAATCGCGGATTAGGTGTGGTAACTCGCGTGACACAGTTTGGGAAACCTCTGATCTATTTTAAGGAGACTTTCAACATCTTTTAATGGGGGTTTATGGGATTTATGAGGTTTATGGGGTTGTTTAACCTCCTTCGTAACGGGATATGTCTTAAGGGATGGGAATTACAGTTTAACGTGGTATCCGAACCACGGGTAACTATATATCATCTGGATGTAGAAAATGGTCTCCCACCAATACCCAATGTCGTTTAACTTCGCTGACCTATACCGGAAATGGTGTCGCCATGTGGTTACGATATAGCCTTTTATAGTTTTATTATATAGTTTCATTATTTTAGAGTTTTATTATATCTTTTCGTAGGGAGAACGAAATTAATACGAACACATGATGTACAATTACTTCAAAAAGTCCTATAACCGCACTCCGTGTTTCTTTACCTTTAAATATTGATAAAGACATGAGATTTCACAACAGGGCTCTTTGATCCGACTGTATATTTGGCTGCTACATGTTTTTCAGTTACATATGCGGGATATACTGTACTGATTCAGTAGAAGACCGATTCTACCGGGATATGTTCCTGGAGA
Source organism: Bathynomus jamesi (assembly GCA_023014485.1). Taxonomy (NCBI): domain Eukaryota; kingdom Metazoa; phylum Arthropoda; class Malacostraca; order Isopoda; family Cirolanidae; genus Bathynomus; species Bathynomus jamesi. Next base: position 193,895 of record JAJOZX010001721.1, on the reverse strand, counting down.
TCCCGCGTAGATTTGGACCGCGTAGAATTTTGTTAACATTTTTAAGGGGAAAAAATAGATGCGTTCCAAATTCCAAATTCCCAAAATCATCTAAATGGGTTGTTTGTCCGTTTATCTTCCATCCAAGTGTAGAGAGCCCTCTCCATTTTCATGAACTGCTTGCTCCCTTTGAGAGATTTAACACCAATGATCAAGTTCTTCTTCATTATCGCCCTCTTCATGCTTTCCTCTTCTTTCTTAATGGTCAATGATCAATGGTTAATGGTCAATTCACTGACTTGGAGCTGGCGAGCTATTAATACCTGATTCTTACCCTTCTTTAGTCGTTTACAGACCTCCAGCTTGAACTCACTGGGGTAGCTTCCTTTCTTCTTAGTGTGTTGGTGGCCTTCAGACGATGTAGAAGGACGTTTGAAAACCATGGTGCAGATGTAGAATAAAGAATAACAGACCGCGTAGAACTTATTAAAAGCATGTTACATACTGAGTGGAAAGGATACCACGTGACGCTTCCTCCGTGTCTCTAACTCGCTCTGTGATTGGCTGGCAGGATCAGATGATACCACCAAACATTCCATACGCCTTATCTTTGTTTTCATTGGGTAACCGCATCAAAACTACGTTCTAATTGGTTGTTTTATGAGCAGGGTTGAATTTCCCTAGATTTGAAATTTTACTGTTTAGGATATTTTAATCGGTTCATTTTTTCCCGCGTAGAACCGGACCGCGTAAAATAACTGCGCGTATATAAACCGTATATAAACTGATGCTTAAATATATTTATAATCAAGAGACAATGAGTGTTGTCTTAATGTTTAAAATCTTCACACTAAGTATGAAAACTGATCTAGTGGTAAATGGTTTCATTTTTTGCCTGCGTAGAACCGGACAGCGTAAAATAACTGTGCGTATATAAACCATATATAAACTGATGCTCAAATATATTTATAATCAAGGGGAAATGTGTGTTGTCTTAATGTTTCAAATCTTCACACTAAGTATGAAAAGGGATCTTGTTATCACACTCAGAAGAAAAGCCATAACTGTTCTCCAAAATATACAAAACAAATGTGGAGAAAAATATCTTAGTTTTAAACTGTAAACTGCCTCGATTCAAAGGCAAACCTGGCAAGGGTGGAAACAGTTGTATTGTGTGTGTGTGTGTGTGTGTGTGTGTGTGTAAGGGAGAGAGAGAGAGAGAGAGAGAGAGAAAGCGAAGGTAACATCTCTCCTACAAAAAGTTATGAAAGGAAACCATAAAAATTGAAAAGCATGCATTAATCTCGTGTTGTATTTTGTCCAGTAAGTAAAATTATTCCAGATTAAAAATATTAAAATATTAACATCACGTAAAAACTAAAAAAAACCTCCATATTTGCAAAACAGTTATTATATATATATATATATATATATATATATATATATATATATATATATATATATATATATATAGTCTCCATATTTACAAAACAGCTATAACATATATATATATATATATATATATATATATATATATATATATATATATATATTATATATATATATATATATATATATATATATATATATATATAATATATATGTCCTACGTATACCCTCCAAAAATCTGAATAAAAATCTTAACATATACAAACAAGTTTGTCATAAAACACTCTGTGAGCGACAACCAAACGCTATTTATAAGCTTATGCATTAAAATATATATGTAGAATAAGTAAGCAAAAAACAAAAATATTCAAGTTGTAAAATGGACGTCGCATTTTGGGGGGTTGTTTAGAGGTCGGTAAACAAGATGGCGGTACTTTTTCTCAACATCTTTTTCCCCCCCTTACGTTCATTTTCCCCTGTTGAACGTCTGTTTAGGAACTGAACTGAGAATGAACGACCTGACTTCTCCTTACGTGTTTACATTTTCCGTCTTCCCTCGCATTTTGTAAATGTGTAGAATACTTATTTCGGACATAAAGTGTTCCAGTGAATTACTTATAATACGCGGAAGAAATTCCACTATAGCAGAATGAAACCAACTCGTACTATACACTATATATATATATATATATATATATATATATATATATATATATATAATGTTTCGAAAATTATGTAGGTCTTTCGAGCGCTCTATATGATTTCGGGATAAGCTTCAGCCATTATCAGACCGCGGATTCTTATCCTCAAAATGAGGGTGCTGTCATATTTTATAGCTTAGACAATCTTGTATAGAGCGTATGCATAAAATATTTTCTATTAGGTTGAACTGTCAATCAAAAGAGTCAATTTAATTCCTCTCATTTCACCAGACAAGAGGTTTAACCATTTTTCTTATCCGAAATTTGTGAAATATAGATGATCTCAATTTTTCATAATAAACCAAATTACACGTAATAAATATTTTGGAGATTCTCTCCCTCTCTCTCTCTGGCTATATATATATATATATATATATATATATATATATATATATATATATATATCGCTAAACAGACTGCATATTATGCTCCAGATAGACAGGAAATTCAGAGAAGCATGAAAGCGATTGATCTCGGGATAATAATGACAGATGATGCGAAATTCGAACCACAAAATCAGATAGCGATAAATAAAGCAAAAAGAGTCGCCGGACAGGTTCTAAGAACGTTCAAGAGAAGGGACAGGACAGTAATGATTCCCCTGCTAAAAACACTGATTATACCAAAACTTGAATACTGCTCAGTTTTGACGTCCCCATATAAAAAGGAAGAAACTAATAAACTAGAAGAAACGCAAAGGCATTTCACAGCCAAGATTGATGGCTGCAAAGAACTCAACTACTGGGAAAGACTACGTAAACTAAATCTGTACTCACTGGAAAGAAGAAGAGAGAGGTACATCATAATCTACATATGGAAAATGATCGAAAAACTGGTACCAAACCTAAAACTAAACCCAATTACCATTCAAACAACACTGGAAAATAGGAAAGGCAGAATGTGTAGTGTTCCCAAATTAAAGGCACGACAAGGGACCTCCTCAACCCTGAAGGAAAATAGCTTGGTTGTCAGGGGGCCAAGACTTTTCAACCAGCTTCCTAAGGACCTCAGAAACGTAACGGGGGTCAAAGTTGAAGTCTTCAAGAAAAGACTGGATGCCTGGCTCAGGACAGTACCAGATGAGCCGGGCGTGCCTGGCTATGTACGGTGGAGAGCGCAAGAAAGCAACTCGCTCCTCCACCAGGCCAGACCTAGAGGCGGGGCCACCAGCTTGACCTCCGTGTAAAGAGAGACCAACGCACGAAACAACATAAGGTAAGGTATAAAGTAAGGTGTATATGCAGTGCCAATGCCACTTATGTTTATATAATGTATTTAAGTCGTTATCCGTCCTCTTCTCTTAGAGTTTGCGTGACAAGAATTCTATCCAATTTATAAATTACGTCTTGGAAAGTCGAAATGTTGCAATCACATCAGGGTAAAGCTAAATAATTCTATTCTCTCTCTCTCTTCTCGTACATAAAATCAGAAATGTCTCTCTACATAAATTTAAAACATGATAAAATGCATATGCAAAGTTTAATATATATATATATGAAGTTTAACACAGAAATTTCAACTGTTATGGTATGGTAAAAGGGAGGACCTAAAGTCCATGGAATATTATATCCCAAATGGACAAGAAATTCAGAGAAGTTTTAAATCAAAAGATTTAGGAGTTGTAATGAGTGATGATGCAAAATTTGAAACACAAATTAAGATAGCAGTAAACAGAGCAAAGAGAATAACTAGGCAGATACTGAGAACCTTTAAACGAAGGGATAGAAATATAATGATTCCTCAATTCAAAACACTGATCATACCCAAGTTGGAATACTGCTCGGTCCTAACATGCCCATATAAAAAAGCAGACATTAGACAGCTGG